>JALIZH010011302.1:0-43694 GCA_030522465.1 Rhipicephalus appendiculatus
GTGCTGGTAGGTTCGGTGCGTCGACGTAGTCAAGAGCGTGGCCTCCGGGATTAGCCGGCGGCGCGCCGTTGCTCCGGCCGTCCCATTCGGCGCGTCGCCCAGCAGAGAAGTGTAATTTTGTCGCTTCCTGAAGGCGCCGCGAGGTGGCGATCTTTCCCCATGTGTTGAGCGGCGCTCGTCTGCCCGGCATAGCGTGCGATTTCAGTAATTCCAGTCACGATATCAGCTGTGTTGGCACGTTGATACCTATTTGACACACGTTGTAATCACGCAGTCAACGTGCAACTACGCCTTGCTGCAGCTACAAAGAAGTTCGGGTACGTTATTAAAAAGTTACTGCTTGCTTTTGTATGCAACTTTAGTGGTCGTTCAAAAGCCGATTTGGGCAGCAGAGGATGCTAGCGCGGAATATTTAATCTGGGTTGCATGCAAGCTTGCCGAACGGCGTTTTCCTAGTTGTCGCAAAATATGACAACACGTAGGTGTGCTTTTTTAGGAATGAAGCTCCTTAGGCTCTCACCATGTCCGTTGTCGCCGTTGTCGTAGGTCCCCGTCGGACCGAAACACAGGTGTTACATCTACCGTACATGGAGCGTTCATAGCGCGCATATAGGTTCAAAATAGACCGTACTCTGTCCGTGCATCTCTCTATTCGTCTGTCCGTCCGTCCATCTGTCTGCCCGTCCGTGCGTCCGTCCGTCCACCCGTGCATCTGTCCGTCCAACCGTCCGTCCACCTGTCCGTGCACCTGTCCGTAGTGCATCCGTGCACCCGTGCGTCCGTCCGTCCGCGCATCCGCCCGTCGGTCCGTGCATCCGTCCTTGCGTCCGTCCCTCCGTTCGCGCCCTGAAACGGTGCCAGGTAGCCGCCGGGGCGCGAACGAACGCTGGTCGCGTCGCACTCTACAGCGTTCGCGCTTTGCTTGCGTAGCGTCCGCCCAGCGTGTACATTCATGCAAGGAGGGAGACGCGCGCATCGCGTTCCATTCTGACCGACCCCGTCTCAATGGGCACAGGAGTTCGCAGAATACACTTTGGAATTTATAGTGTCCGTCAATTTAAGCGCTGGAACGCGGATGGCGTCTGCAGGATGCGCAAAGCGCGTGGATACGAACGTATGCGAAACGGAGGCAGATTTAGTCACGCGTCTCGCTGCGATTCGCGGTAAAAAACTAAAAAAAAGAAAAGAGAGTAAAAAAAAAGAAAAGATTGTAAAAAATAGTTTCAAGCACATAAACATACCACTGTATTAAGGTCGCCTCATGTCTTCCGTCGTCGTATGTTGAAGTGGCAAAGTAAATGTCAAATACCAATGATACACAAGAAAACTGGCAGATCTATTTCATATCCATGTAAAAAAAAAATGTAATTTCAGATTTAAAACATGCATACGACAATTCCAGAATTAAAATAGACCACTACGCGAATGTGCAAACGAAAATCGCTTTTTTTACCACACAGACAAAGAAAAGAAGGATTGTTGCGAATTGAAGCCTGTTGCTTGAAGAGCGAAAAACGCATACATAATAAACACGACCTCTGGACAGTTTGTAGCACAAAAAAAGAAAAAAAAAAAGAGAGACCAGGAAAGAAACAGCCACAGTACAACACGCGAGGCGGCCTACCAGCGTTCGTGTCTATTCCGTGTGTGTTCCTTGCTACAGACCGTCCCCCGAAGAAAATCACAAGCGTGTAGCAAAATGTAACCTATGGCATCAGCGAACGGTCTTGTGGCGATTTGCCTCGCCCCGCAGTCCTAAGTTTGCGTAAGAATTGAAGAGACAATAGCCCAATTGCACCAGTAAGCGACATTTTGCCTTTAGTGGGCACATATGTGTGCTGCAATTTTCTATTACGCGTCGCAGAGAGGCTGCGATTGCCAAGCTTTCGCCCTCCGCGCGTGCCCGCGTCAGGGGAAGCGAGCCATTCGAGCCATGGGGGGCGCGCGCCACGGTGCGGCGGTTTTCCCGCTTTCTCCGATTACGCGCTCTGCGTGCGAATGGGACGGCCGGAGCAACGGCGCGCAGCCGGCTAATCTCGGAGGCCACGTCAAGAGCATAGAGTTTCCTATAAATACACTAGAGGGAACTATGGCGCTAGGGTCTATGGGAGCTGCAACACACGGCGCTTCAGACAGCATGGGAATCATGGGTAGTACACAAATTTGCCTAGTCTTGCCTAGTCTTCGTTCTTTTGGCTGCGTGTGGCCTGAATTCGCTTTGCCGCAATACGAAGTTCAGCAAAGGTTTAGCAGATACGCCTCACCACCTTGACCTTTTTGGGCTCACGAATTCAAATCGGCCCAGGAAGTTCACAACGGTACATTCTTTTATCTGAAACAGAACGAAAACGCAACAATAAACAAAGCCACAAGTGCGTTCGAAGCCGGAAGCACGAAAACTAGGCAAATCCGTGTACTACCTATCATTCCCATGGTGGCTGAACGATCACAGCGCCAGAGTTCCCTCTAGTTAATTTTAGGAAACTCTATGGTCAAGAGCGCCATGAAGTCACGACTCGTCGTTTTTTTTTGCGTAACTGAACGCGCTCCGCCGATGTGGACATGTCCACTAAGTGGACACCGCGAGAATCGCGGCCCAGCATACAATCCTGAGTTGGTCTTCCGGACGTGAGCTATGCAGAGCAGCCTCCCATCACTCCTGTCGCTCATCCCCCCCACCCCCCCCCAAAGGGGGATAAGGCTAGTTTGGATAATGAAGATATATATGATTAAAATCGTTGAGTTCCCGTGAAGCTGGTGGTTGGTGCGCATCCGCGAACGGGTGATGAACAGGAAGGGCGGCGACTATGAAGTGCCGTTTATAAATAAATAAACATAAGTGAACCGATAAAAGATTTGAACACCTTGTCTCTATTGCCTAGAGGCGTTACCGCAGACAGTATCGCAGAGAAGCTGGTTAATACCAGGGCCAATGTAAAGCGGGTAGCGTGCTCGGAGTCCAGCCGTCTTGCCCGGCAGACATGTAATCGTGATGGCTGAAAATTGTTTGCCTTACAACCATGCACACACTGGCCAGAGGGCATCACGTGGCTTTCATTCATCAGCCCGTATTGATACGAGAAAAAAAACGACACTATTTTATGCTGGGATTCATCAAGTTCTTCCGTAACGGAAGTGACGTCATTAAAGGGGCAAGCGAGTAGTATGGCATAACTGGAATTGGGGAATGTATCATCTGGTGACGAAAACGTGGTTCTTTTGCGATGACGGCCTGAAGTGCTAGAGCCCACTGGTCTACTGCAGCGTCATCTGCTGCTGGAGCCTGGATTAACTTTTGGTGAACGGGGTCTCCAGGACCAATGGATGCAGTTGCTGTGCTAGTCGCGCATGTCTGTGCGGAGCTCGCTGATTGCTCCTTGCAGTTTTTCACGCCGCGTTCACGAATTTTTGTACATGCACGACAGACGCGATATTTACGAAATTGTGCTGGTTTATGCCATTTGGTTCCTGGAGAGCGACTGCAGCTCTGGTCTTCTTCAGAACGGACACATCACGGCAACGCTTAGCTGCATCCCTGCACGTTGGTGCCTCTTTGTGGAACAAAATTTCAAAAAAAAAAAAAAGAAAACCTTACTGCATTTGTCATAGAACGTTCTTAATTTTGAAGCAAAACTTAATTGGTATCATTTAAATATAACTTTAGTTTCAATGGCGTTATGTGTCCATCATCATTCCATAAATGTAGAAAATTCCGCCCTACATACTGTATCTGGCGCACTGGGCACATCGCGGTTGATTGCAGCGCCCTCCTGGAGGCGTCATGGCAAGAGTTGCCATGGTCACGCCACAGTTTTGTTGCGCAGACGACACACTTACCCGTTCCAGCAAACCATCTATGTAGGTCACAAAGAAGAATAGTAAAAAAAAAGAAAATCCGACCTGGGAACCAAACCTCCGTCCCTACAGGAAAGGGTGGCGCTGACCAGTAGGCCACGAACGCAATAGGACACTTTCGCTATCTTCCACAATGTGTTTTTCAATTACTTGAAAGACGGTGAAAATGTATCTAACTATTAAAGAGAGAATTCAGTGCATACATTGAGTGCGTAAGCTTTATTTTGCCGACTAGACAATGAACATGTGTACCTCCGTCCCTCTGTCATGCAACACGAATCACTACAAATAAATAAAGGTATAAAACAAAAGTCTTCTTACCGTTGGTGAGTTTTGAACATAAGGCCCCTACCTGATGGGTTAAACACCCACGACTGTAGAAGGTGAATGTATATGAACCAGATGAATGTGTTGTACCGGCGCTACAAGAGAAATGTAAGAAAGACTTTCTTCAAAATATTTTGTACTCATGGAGACGCGAATACGCAGGGTAAAGAAAAGCAACCGAACGGAGTGAATCGTAACTCTCAACTGATTTCTTTATTGTTTCTCTTCACTCTCCTCGCCGTTTCCTTCTCCGCGTGGTGAGGGAGTTCACTAGGCGAGGAGGGAGCCGGTGAGGAGAGGAAAACTACCACTCCTTCTTCGCCTGGCTTGTTCGCGGCCACCACAGTACAAAAGGCCTCTTACATATTGTCTTTACACGTTTTTTTTTTTTTTTTTTTTTTTTTTTTTTTTTTTTTTTTTTTTTTTTTTAGATGTTGTCCAACATGTTGCCCTTTACGTGTTGTCCTATAGTATATGACAACATGTAAAGCCTTCATAGATCATTGCTCTGCGAAAATTCTAGACACGCAATTCGGTGGTAGCCGGATGCGCCTTCTATTAATTGGGCCGTTCCAGACTCTGATGAACGCTGGAAGTGCGCTGGAACGAAGACGAAAGACGCCGTGCACCGATGTCGCCCGACAACAGCGTTTGCAGGGGAGGCCGCAAGCATAGAGTTTTCTGTGATAAAGCTCCGCGGCCGCAACGCAGAGCAAGCGCAGAACATACAAGCGCGTTATATTGAACGTCATTGGGGACAAAAATGGCACTACTCGACTCAACACACACACACACACACAGCAGGTCACTACAAGCAAATGCCTTGGCAAACGCTTACCCTGAGGCAACTTTTAGGGGAAGCTTGGAATTTTTTAATAGGAGGCATCGGGGTTGACTCCATGGTAAACTCCAAGGAGGTTTTATACCAAGGAGATATAAAAAATTACACCATCTCCCGCTAAAGGGAACCATGTGTATACTCCGTTTCACAAGCTGTTGGCAGTGCAGCCAAAGGTGGAGCTCTCTCGTCCAATCAGGGCTGTGTGAGCACAGCAAATAGTCCCTCAACCAGTTTAGCAATCCAGAACTATTTTGCACACTACAAACGCATAACGTGACAGTATGGTACAGATTGATGTTTTAAAGCGTCCAAAGTGTTTTAATAATTCGTGAAAAAAATAGAAAAAGCCCGCATGGACGCGGCTGAGCGGAGGCTTGTCGTGAGGTGGTGATGCGCCGCTTTTCGGCAACGTGGCGTCGCCCGAGTTGGTCGTGTGTCTGCAACGCGCCCCACAAACTGTCGCCGGTGAGCCATCAATCGAGTGTGCGTAATTTTCACAAGATGGCGAAGCAGATAGCTTTAAACGCTAGCGCTTCGCGTCGAGTGCGGGGAAAGTGCAAGCTTGGATTCACTCACCAAGAGGACGGAAAAAATTGACGGCAGATCCACGAGGTGAATGATGATGAGATTGGGCGAAGCTCCTGGAAGTAATCATCGGTTAAACCGTGAAATTTCTTCCGTTAATTCGCCCGATAAAATTGACGTGAAACGATTGATTAAATGTTTTATCAAACTTTTATTGCTGGTTTCCGTTGTCCTTTCATTATGACCGCTTTGTGGTCGGTGAAATGTAAGCTAAGTGGTTCTTGCATACGAGCACACACCGACGGCAACGAGCATCGTCAACTACAAACCTGTATCGCGATATGGTTTTGATTATAAAACCATTGCTTTAGAAAACACCTGGCGTCTTTCGTTAAGCAGCTGGTGTCTTTTCGTTTTGCTTTAGAAACATCTGGCGTCTTTTCGTTTTGCTTTTAGAAAACATCTGGCGTCTTTCGTTGGTTTATTTCATCAATCAACGGCGTTTTGAACAAAATTTTTATTGTTTAATCACGCACAGGAGAAATCTCACCAGGCACTACCTTGGAGGTAAACAATGGCTGCTACTGGGAATGAGAGACAGCAGAAGTCGGCTTTTAACACTTCTACTTCTACTAACGTTTCCTACTGGAACATGCCAATGGCTGCTAATGGGGGAATGAGAGACAGAAGAATTCGGCTTTTAGTTAACGCGCACGCTGCGAATTTTTTATTGTTCAACAACGCACAGGAGAAATCTCCCACCGGCACCACCTTGGAGGTCAAAGCGTAAGACTGGTTACGCACTACGACGAGGGACGAACGGGTGCCGCTTTAAGGAGCTTCGCCCCTAAAACCTATCCAGGTGAGCGAGCGAACGCTCAATCGGTGGAAAGCGCTGGCGGGGAACGCGGGCAGAGTCCTACCACCGAAGAAGCGTTTTTTAAATGCGAATGCATTTCATAGTCGGGCTATGTCAGGCATCCGGCGTTGGCGTTGTCCGCGGAGGAGGAGCAGGAGGATAGGTTGAGGAGGTGTGCGCGCCGGCAGGTGTTAGATGTGAAGCATCTTATGGCGAAGCTTAATCCGGTGGTGGTGGTGTGCGGCGTGACCACCCTTACTGCGCATGCGCAAACCCTTTCAAAAAAAATAAAAATAAAAAAACCTCCTCTCTCCCTCCTCTAGGCATCCCTCCCCACGGCAACCACACCCTCACTGCGCATGCGCCTCCCCTCCTCTCTCCCCCTGCTACGCTCCCCCCCCTCTCTCCTCTAGGCATCCCTGCCCGCGCCGTCCACACTCCCACTGCGCATGCGCGTCCCACCTCTCTTCTCCTCTCCTACGCTCCCCCCTCTCTTCTCTAGGCATCTCTGCCCGCAGCGTTCACACTCCCACTGCGCATGCGCGCCCCCCCCCCTCTCTCTCTCCTCTCCTACGCTCCCCCCCCTTTCCCTCTCTCGCCTCGCGACGCCGACACAGGCAGCGTCTGCTAGCGAGTTTCTTGGTTGAAAAAACCGACTGCTCGCGCTGCACAACCGTTCACTGGCCACCCCGTATATATGGCAATGAATCTTGACCTCCAAGGTGGTGCCGGTGGGAGGTTTCTCCTGTGCGTTGTTGAACAATAAAAATTCGCAGCGTGCGCGTTAACTAAAAGCGGACTGCGGCGGAGCTCGGCGGAGCTATATATGAAAAAAAAATTAAAAAAAATAAATAAGAAAAATTAAAAAAAACAAGAAAAAAAGGCTCTGCGCAGTGCTCCCGACCGGGCTGCAGAAATTAGGCGCCTTTTCCTTCTTCGAACCACAACCACCATATATAATTGGAGTGAAGCACGCGCGAAATGCATTCGCATTTCCTCACGATTCCCTTCGGGGAGGTGGGGGGCATTTTTGGAAAGGCCGTGATCGGGTGAAGAAGCTGGATGATTTTGACCTGAGCGTCTTTCGATGGGTGGTGTACGTCTTTTTTGAGATAGGTGAAATTCCACCCATCGCCAAGGTGGTGCAGCGTTTCGAAGAGGACGAGACGCTACCGACTGTGTCCACAACGACGATGCAGAGGATGCTGAAGCAGCGTGGCTTCAAGTACAAGGAACGCTCTCGGAACGCATTTCTCATAGAAGCGAGGCGCATTGTGCAAAGTCGCCGCCGGTTTTTGCGGAGCTGCGACGCCAAATACAAGTTGTGATGACGATGAGATGTGAGCCCTCCTAACGGCCTCATGGCAATCATTGCATGGTGCGCACAGGACGGGATCATTCAGTACTGTTGCAGTGAGAGTAGCAAACATTTAAAAAAAAACATTTTTATGTCGGAAAATAAAGCATCGGATTGATTGATTCCATGATTCGCTCGTTAATTGACTCAATGGTTCACTTAAATTGATTGATTGAATGATTAAAGTAAATATTTTTTTTATACCCGTGGCGTAAACAATTCAAAAAAGCTCTGATGTGACGAAAATTCATAGGAACCAGTGACACTAAATATTAATAGACAAAGCCAGTTACTTTGGAACGGAAGTCCGCCCGTCCAAAAATAAACAGAACAGATCAAGATGGTGCCAAGCGCCACCTGCTACAAAATTAAAAAGTTAATTAGTATAGTACACATTTTTCCACGCAGGCGGGGCCACTTGTCAGATTCACGGAAGCGACATTCGCGTTGGAACACGATTATGTAGTGCGCTCTGTCGTGATTGGCTGAGGGCGCACGTACCTTCCACTGTACTGCCAACAACTTGTGAAACGGAGTATAGATGCGAAGCAGCGGGCGCTAACGCTTACACTGGCGGCGGCGTTGACGCTGGCGCTCATCGCAGCGTTGCGCAGGAGAGAAAACTGGGGAGGCGCAAAGCACGCAGTGATGGAGTGGTGTTTCCTACTGGAACATGCCAATCGCTGCTAATGGGCAATGAGAGACAGAAGACTCCGACTGGACACACAGACACGGAGTCCGCTTTTAGTTAACGCGCACGCTGCGAATTTTAGATGTGAAGCATCTTATGGCGAAGCTTAATCCGGTGGTGGTGGTGGTGGTGGTGGTGTGCCGCGTGCCTACCCTTACTGCGCATGCGCAAACCCTTTAAAAAAACAAAAATAAAAAAAACCTCCTCTCTCTCCTCTAGGCATCCCTCCCCTCGGCAACCACACCCTCACTGCGCATGCGCCTCCCCTCCTCTCTCTCCTCTAGGCATCCCTGCCCGCGGCGTTCACACTCCCACTGCGCATGCGTGTCACCCCCTCTCTCTCCTACGCTCCCCCCCTCTCTCCTCTACGCATCCCTGCCCACGGCGTTCACACTCCCACTGCGCATGCGCGCCCCCCTCTCTCTCCTACGCTCCCCCCCTCCCTCCTCTACGCATCCCTGCCCACGTCGTTCACACTCCCACTGCGCATGCGTGTCACCCCCTCTCTCTCCTATGCTCCCCCTCTCTCGCCTCGCGACGCCGACGCAGGCAGCGTCTGCAAGCGAGTTTCTTGGTTGAAAAAACCGACTGCTCGCGCTGCACAACCGTTCACTGGCCACCCCGTATATATGGCAATGGATCTTGACCTCCAAGGTGGTGCCGGTGGGAGATTTCTCCTGTGCGTTGTTGAACAATAAAAATTCGCAGCGTGCGCGTTAACTAAAAGCGGAGTGCGGGTCTCTGTGTCCAGTCGGAGTCTTCTGTCTCTAATTGCCCATTAGCAGCGATTGGCATGTTCCAGTAGGAAACACTGCTCCATCACTGACTCCTTTGCGCCTCCCCAGTTTTCTCTCCTGCGCAACGCTGCGATGAGCGCCAGCGTCAACGCCGCCGCCAGCGTAAGCGTTAGCGCCCGCTGCTTCACATCTACACATGGTTCCCTTTAGCGGGAGATGGTGTAATTTTTTTTATTGTTCAACAACGCACAGGATAAATCTCCCACTGGCACCACCTTGCAGGTCAAGAGCCAGTGCCATACGGGGTGGCCAGTGAACGGTTGTGCAGCGCGAGCAGTCCGTTTTTTCAACCAAGAAACTCGCTAGCAGACGCTGCCTGCGTCGGCGTCGCGAGGCGAGAGAGAGAGTGGGAGCGTAGGAGAGGAGAGAGAGGGGGGGACGCGCATGCGCAGTGGGGAGTGTGGACGCCGCGGGCAGGGATGCCTAGAGGGGGAGAGGGGGGGAGCATAGGAGGGGAGAGAGGAGGGGAGGCGCATGCGCATTGAGGGTGTGGTTGCCGCTGGGAGGGATGCCTAGAGGAGAGAGAGGGGGAGAGGAGGTTTTTGTTTTTATTTTTTTGAAAGGGTTTGCGCATGCGCAGTAAGGGTGGTCACGCCGCACACCACCACCACCGGATTAAGCTTCGCCATAAGATGCTTCACATCTAAAACCAGCACTTGTTCCGTGTATGAATACAACGGATGAGCGAAGCTCCTTAGAAATGGGACGCACGCGGCGTTTCATTGTCCAGGCAACGGACCAACCACTGTGCGGACGACAGGGTGAAGCGATGGTTTCGCGCGTTCGCTGGTTAGACTGGGCAGAGTCGAAGAAAGAGGGAGAGGGAGACTAATCTGCCTCCGTTTAGCATGCGTTCGTATTCACGCGCTAACGGCTTTGCGCATCGTGCAGACCTTATAGGAAACTCTATGGTGCAGACGCCGTCCGCATTCCAGCGCTCATAAAGCTCATTTATACTCTCGCGTGAGGGGGAGACGCCACTGCTGGCATCGTGCCAGGGAGCTTCAACGGCGACGGTGGGGTGCTTGGCCTAAGGAGCTTCGCTCCTAAAAAGAAAAAATTGGCTGAAAGCTAACCGTGCGGCGGCGTGGCCGACACAAAATGTGAATGCGATGCAACATGTGTCGGAGCCACATGCGTCGGACCAACGACGGCCGCATAAAAGGTACGTTGCGTATATCATTCGAATAGGCAACAACTTACGCCCGAGTTTTCTTTTAACTAGTTATTCGTTATTTTTGCTTCTCTCGATGAATTGCACCGGCTTCACGTTGGAGTGGTATTTGCAGTATTCATGAGCCACCCTTCTGGCTTTGTGAAAAAACGTCCTGCGGAAACCATAAACTGCTATGAACAGTTCAACCTCTCACTAAAGCGGAAACGGACCAGATAGACGCTATGTTACGACGGGCGTACAAGGCAGCCCTTAAGCTCCCTCTAGGAACCTCTAACAAGAAACTTTTAAGTCTCGGCGTCCACAACACATTTGAAGAGTTACGGGAAGCGCAACTGGCCACCCAACTCTCACGACTCGCGCAGACTTCCACCGGTAGGGACCTACTGCGGCGCCTTGGGCATATGGGCCCCCCTTCGAGATATCGCCGCACAACGCCCTATTCCACCAAACCTGCAAGCTACCTACAAGGTTGCCCCCCATACCCCGTAATATGGATCCTCAACTCCATCATGGTAGACGGGAGGCCCGAGTCGAGGCTCTCCGGAAAGAACACTCAAATAAAACGAGCGCGAGATATGTAGATGCAGCGCTCTACCCTGGTAATCACAATAAGGCTGTAGCCACGGTAGTCGACCATCATCTACGCGAAATCACCAGTGCATCAATCCGCTGCTCTTCCGTTACAGAGGCTGAAGAAACGGCCATCGCTTTGGCCATTGCTACCGGCAACCACCAAAGACGGTCACTAAACATCCTTACGGACTCACAAGCGGCATGTAGAAATTTATTGAATGGGCGAGTTGGTCGAGCGGCGATTAGAATTCTCCTTGGCGCACCAGATCCCAACGACACTCTGGACACACGAAAGCCTATCATCCGGCACAGGATAATATGGACGCCAGGTCACATGGGACTGGAGGGGAACCAGGAGGCAGACAGGGTGGCTCGAGGGTATACAGCAGACCGAGCAGCCCATGACACTGCCTCCGAGGAGCCTATCCCGGTCCCGTATGAGTATGCGGCCATCCTAAATTATTACAAAGGACTCAGGCGTACCTACTCCCTTCCCCACAAGAAGCTCACAAAGGAGGAAGCTGTCAGCTGGCGCTTAATCCAGACCGGAACTTACCCGCGAACTTGCATCTTCTCAATAAAATGCACCCCACAGAATACTCTGCGCGCTGCCCATGCTGCTCTGAGAAACCCACACTAATGCACATTACATGGACCTGCCGGGTCATTCCCGGTTTGCCCGTCATTGAACAAGCGAGTGTGGAGCGGTGGGAGGAGTTGCTGGCCAGCGATAGCCTTGACGATCAGATCAGTTTGATCGACAGGGCCCGCAGGGCGGCAATTGCCTGTGGCGTCCTGGACTGAGGACAGCCAGCACTGCTAGATGGGACTTGCGGACTAAGCTGGCCCGTACCACGAACCTTTTCTGCCAATAAATGTTTTTCCTTCCTTCCTTCAACCAAAGCTTGCAGTCGTGCGCGGCAAAGAGTGTCCTGAAGTGGAGCGTCATACACTACTATGAACAGCTCAACTAACGCTTGCAGTCGCGCGCGGCAAGGAGTGTCCAGAAGTGGAGCGCGGCAACTTCGCGCTCTACTTCTGGACACTCTTTGCCGCGCACGACTGCAAGCTTTGGTTGAGCTGTTCATAGCAGTGTACGGTTTCCGCTGGACGTTTTTTCACCAAGCCAGAAGGAGCAGCTCTAATTGTGTGCCCCGAAAATAGCACAATCGTGGTATTTACAGTATTCATGAGCCACCCTTCTGGCTTGGTGAAAAAACGTCCTGCGGAAACCATACACTGCTATGAACAGCTCAACCAAAGCTTGCAGTCGTGTGCGGCAGTGTCCAGAAGTGGAGCGCGAAGTTTCCGCGCTCCACTTCTGGACACTCTTCGCCGCGCACGACTGCAAGCTTTGGTCAGTTGCCGCGCCCTCTTTTCATACAGAGTCCTGTGCTCACTCTCTTCGGAGGTGCCGACGCCTGCTGTTTGGCGTCACAAAACAGAGAGCATGCTATTGGCCAATAGCCGACATAAATCAACAGCGCTGTTCTGAGCACGGGGTGCCGCGCCATGCTCCATAGTCTGCGAACATTACACACTGAGCCAAATTCGCGCACACGAATCACAACGGGAGAGAGCAATCGTGTATCGTCACGCGCATTCAATGTCATGACGCGCACTGACGTAACTCCTTGCCCCCGTGTCATCCCTCCCTGTGTGGCTTCCAGCGCTCTCGTCGGGACGAAGGAGAGAAAGGTTTCAAAGGGACACTAAAGAGAAACAATGACTTGGTTTAGGTTGACAAACTGCACTCTGAGAACTCTAATTCCATATGTTTCACTATCATAAGTTCTTTATTAGCGGAGAAAATCAAAGTTAAAGTTTAATTTTTTAAATTTCGAGGCCGAAATCTCCGCGCGTGGCGTCGTAAATTTCAAAATGCATTTTTCGTATCTTCGGGAAATTGGCTCGATGAAATTTACTGAAACTTCGCATGCTAGGTCTATGGTACCCACAGATGACAATGTACTTCATGTTTATCGATTAGAAGCTTAGAAGATTAGATTAGAAGTCATGGTGTTCGGTGCGGGAATCTCAAGGTGGCGTCTCCACCCGCATTTTCTTTTCGCGCGTTTTCTCGCTTACCAAGCGTCGTGTCGCGGTAAGAGTGGTGTTTTCGGGATTGTGAAATTGTACTTTACTAATACGCGAAAAATTGTTTTCCTCTTTAGTGTCCCTTTAAAGTGTGCGACAAGTCCGCCATGGTGGTTCAGTGGCTACGGTGCTCGGCTGCTGACCCGTATGTCGCGGGTTCTTTCCCGGCCGCGGCGGTCACATTTTGGTGGAAGCGAAATGGAAGAGGCCCGTGTGCTGCGCGATGTCGGTGCGCGTTAAAGAACACCAGGTGGTCGAAATATCCGGAGCCCTCCACTACGACGTCTCTCATAATCATATCGTGGTTTTGGGACGTAAAACCCAGATATTGCTCATTGTGTCGACGTATTCGATATTCGTGCCTTTTTATTAGCAAAACTCGCTCATTCTGTACCAAAAAAAAAGAAGAAGAAGAAGAAGAAGAAGGAAGCGTTGCATTCATAGGCGTGCGCACGAGAGGGGCAGGGGGGGGAGGGGGGCGCCCCCTCTAAAGGGGGGCGCAAAGTCTGCCCCATGCATTGACTTAATATGGAAGGGGGGGGGGGGGGGCTGCGACGAGCCTTCGCCTCCCCCCCCCCCCCCCCCTGATGGGGAACCCTGCGCACGCCTATGGTTGCATTGACTCATGTTTTCAATGTTGTCAAAATTACTACTCTTCTGCATTTTTTCCCGACTCACTGTTTTTGTTATAAGCCCCTTCTGTTATTTTCTTCCATCGGAAAACGTAATATCAAATGTATATGTAACCCACTCCTGCCTACGACCTCGCATGGGGGTCGGCAGTATTGACTAAACAAAACTAAATAAATATTACTAAAGCGTGCGATAAATCCCTGCAACTCCGCTCATCCTGGACGGATTCGAGAAATTTCTGCGGCATTCGATTCGTACGAAAATAAACTCCGTTACTGGGGTCATTCAGTGATCACTTGAAAAAGTGGTTCAGAGCCCCTTAAAGATGCCTCACAAAATATGAGAAGTGACAGTCGATGGCGGCGGTGTCGGCGCCAGGACGAACGCAGTAAAAAAAATTATGACAACGTGATTTCGTCACCCTATGGCATGATCATGACGTCGCATGATGACGTCACCACATGACATCATCACTCGGTCAAAAGTGGCCCGATCCCAGAGGCACTACAAAACCACGTGAAGTGCAGAAAGCTTGTAATGACTCTGATCACGGAGGCAGCGCAAGAACGACGTTAGCTTCACAAAGCTGTCGAGAATGGGGGAAGGCAAGGCGGGGAATCATTGCGATCAGCTAAGAAAAAACTTAGGTGACCTTAATTTTTAGTTTATGTGTCGACGCACATTTAATACAAATATACACAACAAATATTATGCCTTAAGGGCAAGTCTATGTCACAAAAAAAAAAAGTGCATCAGCCCGCAGTGGTCGGTGAATGTCGACGCACATTTAATACAAATATACACAACAAATATTTTTTTATTTATATATGAAAAATATGGGAAGGTAGGCTACATAAGAGCCGGCTATCCCAACAACAAATATTATGCCTTAAGGGCAAGTCTATGTCACACACACAAAAAAAAGTGCATCAGCCCGCAGCGGTCGGTGAATAACTTTTAACGCGATAGCGTTAAAGAGCTCGTTTCGCAGAAATTCCGGCGTCGGCGTCGGTGTCGGCGTCGTTGGTTGTGAGCGAAAAATCATCATCTTGTCCGTGACCGAAAAATCATCATCTTGTCCGTGACCGTAAAATCATCATCTTGTCCGTGACCGAAAAATCGAGAAAGATGGAAATTAAATAATACAAATTTTCGGGTCCGAGTGAGGATCGAACCCGGGTCGTCTGCGTGGCAAGCAGGTGTTCTACCACACAGCCATGCCTCTGCTTGGATATGCTGTGAAAATAACTTCCTCTGCTTGGAAATGCAGGGAAAATAACTTCCATACTTTGCAAACGCAAGCGTTCTTTATATAGGCGTCGCAATATAACATGTAATATCCCAGGAAAATTGCGTGGTACAAGCGTAAATTGCCATCGGGCGTCAGAATATGTGACTATCATAACGATTCCATAGTTTAAAGCCAGCTACCCATTACAAACGGCACACGCCTTACTGCGCGTATTCCCTTAACACCACGTAGTGGGTGCATAGCAAGTTCGAAAACATTTCCCACATTTGGCGCGCATAATTTCTTCTGGTTTAAACCATACTCCCCATTACATAGTATGCACTAAGTGATTGAAGTACGCAGTAGGGACGGGATATCGCTATCGCGTTCAACTCTTAAAGGCGAAGCTTAAGGGTCCCCCCAATTTTTGGTTGACTTTGACAGACTTTACATTAACTTTTGGTCTCTGACTTCCATAGTTTATGTGTACACACACAATTCACTAGTACCGGCTTATTCACTGCGGTCCACTTCCATTGTTCGCGGAGCAAGCAAGCGCATATACTTCTCGTACCGCATCGAGAGCAGCAACTGACGACGATGGAGGCGAAATGCTTAGATGTCAGCATACTATGTGATGCCAGCGCACTTTAAAGAACTCCGGGTGGTCTAAATTGTGTCTAAATTATCCGGGGCCCTCCAGTACGGCGTCTCTTGTAGCGTGGAGTCACTTTGACACGTTAGACGGCATAAATGAACTAATACTCACAAATTGTTTTATGAAGGCGAAAGCCCCCGATGCGTCACCAAACGCGAAAATTGGCCGCGGCGTCTCCCGTCGGCACATACTCGAGTGATGCTACAAACCATCATCGAGTGATGACGTCACCGTATGACGTCAACATGACGTCACAGATCTTGTTACGTCATCGTGACGTCACAGTGACGGCACCGCGCGACATCGAACTTAGTCAACCGTGGGCAGATCAGGGAGGCAGTGCAAAACTAGGTGAGACGCGTGCGTCCGATCCCGGAGGTAATCATGCTGTACCACGTTAGGTACAGCATGATTTCGGAGGGTGGCGGGGCAGGAACAACTCATCGACTAAGAAGAAAAGAAGATGGCTTTCGCCATCCAGTTGTCTCAGCCATAGAGTTGTCTCAGCTATATTCAGCGAGAAGCTAAGAATAAAATTCACAGCATATCCACGGAGTGAATGATGATGAGTGGGCGAAGCTCCGGAGGTTCATCGGTAAACCGTGAATCTTCCGTGAATTCTGCCCAGTACATCAACGACGTGAGATCGGGCGCGTTTATACTAAAGGGTCGATGAGAGTCATGGCGACTTGCAGCTCACTTTAATTTTACATGTACGCTGTGAATTTTTATTGTTTAATCACGCACAGGAGAAATCTCACACAGGCGCTACCTTGGAGGTCAAAGCAGCGCGAGCAGTCGGTTTTTTCAATCGAGAAACTCGCTAGCAAACGCTGTCAGCGTCGCGAGGCGAGAGAGAGGGGGGGACCGTAGGAGAGAGGGGGAAGCGTAGGAGAGGAGAGGGTGAGGGCGCCCCCTAAAATCGGAGAGCATCTGCACCGCCAACGCCATCTAGCGTACCTTCACCCAACCGCCATATTGTACGATGGATGGATGGATGCTATGAGCGTCCCCTTTATAACGGGGCGGTGACATGTCTGCCACCAGGCTCGAAAAAAAACTTTCTTTTTATGGTGGCCTAATGCCTTATCTACATTGATTAAATCTATGTTATTACAGCAAAGAAAAATACAAGTTCACGGTCCATCTCTCTGCTTCTTAAGGCAGAATGACCTTATTTTCCCCCTTCTTCATTTTTGTGCTTTATCTCTACTTTTCTGCCACCAATACTCTAACCGTCTCTTACTTATTTCTATCGCGGACGTGTTCAGCTTTCCATTGTTGTCCCTAAAACCCAAGGCTTCATGTAGACTCGTGTCCACACGTATATCTGGGTGGATATCGCCACGTTCAATCAGTACATGTTCCATCGTTTCCTTAGTTCCCCCCACAGCATGTACATTGTTCTTCTTCGTTACAGAATCTCGCTTTATAGCTACGCGTTCTAAGGCAACCCGACCTTGCCTCAAACAGTAAAGCGCTTCCCCTTGAATTATCATAAAACCTCTCCCTCCTTATTTCGTTTTTTCCCTTTCGGTAGTCACTGAGAGCCGGCTTCTTTTCCATCGCTGTCATCCAATAAGTCCTCTCCGCCTCTCTGACTTTTCGCTTAATGTTCCTTGTTGCCATGTCGTCCACACTGCTAGCCGTATATTTACTGGTGAGCCTCCTAGTTCTTTTTCTCCACTGCGTGTCGACGCTTTTTCTATACAAATACCTGAAAACCTTCCCTGCCCATCTACTCTCCTTCATTTTCCGCAGCCTCTCTTCAAATCTAATTTTGCTCTGAGCTTCCCTCACTTCAAAACCTGTCCATCCCATATCACCCTTTACAGCCTCATTTGTCGTCTTCCCGTGAGCGCCCAACGCGAGGCGTCCCACAGTCCTTTGATTTACATCCATTCCAGATTGCACCTCTGACTTCATGCACACCACTGAGTTCCCAATGCTTCATGATTGCAGCATTCCTCTTTCCCTTTGTTACCGATGCTTTCTCTTGTACCTCCATATATCTATCCCCCTCATTTACCCACACTCCGAGGTACTTGTATTCGCTTACGCTCGGTATTTCTTGGCCCTGTATTAAGACCGCATGGTCTTCGTGATCATTGAATACCATCAATCCACATTTTGTTGCACTAAAACCTAGTCCTAGAGCCTCGCCCTCCCTTCCGCATATATCTGCCAGCCGCTGTATATCATCTTGACTGTCCGCAAATAAGACAATATCGTCAGCATAAAATAGACCTGGAAGCTTCTGCTCAACCATCGCGCCTGCCTGTTTGTGTGACAGATTAAATCCAATGTTGCTACCTTCTAGCGCTTTTTCCATCCTCACCATGTACAGCATGAATAACAGCGGGGACAAAGGACATCCCTGTCTCAGCCCCTTGCTAATGTCAACGCTGTCCTTGCTGCTTATTCCTTCCCATTCTACACAAACTGTATTTTCTCGGTATATCTCCCTCAAAAGCTGTATACAGTCGTCACCTATGCCCACTTCCTTCAATATATCCCACAAAATTTCCTGATTAACGTTGTCATATGCCCCGGTGATGTCTAGATAAGCTACGTATAAGGGCCTGTTTTCTATTTTTGATATTTCTATACACTGTGTAAGAACAAACAGGTTATCGTCTAACCGCCTGTCGATTCGGAATCCATTCTGGAGTTCTCCCAAAATATCATTTTGCTCTACCCACGTTTCTATTTTTAATTTTACTGCCTGCATCGCCAACCGGTATAGCACCGATGTAATAGTTAGCGGTCTATACGAGCGAATGTTATCCTTTTCTCCCCTGCATTTATAGATTAAGTTCATGCTACTTTTTCGCCAACTGTCTGGTATTTCCCTCTCCTGTAAGCACTTTTCTACGGCTTTCAGCAGTGCTTCTTTAGTGCTCTGTCCTAGTTCGTTAATTAGGCTGACGGGAACCCCATCTAAGCCCGGAGTAGTGCGCTTAGGAATTTTTCCTTCGGCCTTCTTCCAATTGAAATTTTCAAGTACTACATCTTCCTCGGTTGTACTCTTCTGTATACTTTTACACACCGGGGGAATCCCCTGGGCGACCTTTTTAAACGAATCGGCTGTTACCTTTCGGATGTAACCTAGCGCTTCATACCCTTCCAATTGATTTCCTTCTTCATCTACCATATGTTGTTGCATTGTTACAGACTTCCTACCTAGCGCTTTTAGGTGGCTCCAAAATATCCTAGGCGCGGCCTTCTTCTTTTCGCGAATCTCTGTCATCCAGCGTTCACTTTCGCCTTTAATTTTTGCCTCGACTAATTTCTGCACAATGGATTTTTGCTCTAAATATGGGACAGCGCCCTCTCGGAAACGAGAGGAGAAATGGAATGCGTACAGCGCCATCTAGTATATCGTCACCCAACTGCAGTTTGCATGCATCTCTATGGGACAGCGCCCTCTATTGTACGATAAGGGAACACTACGGGGTACAGCACGGCCGGACTACAGTGTACTGGAGGAGCGGCACTCTCTTACGGCCTGCGCTTCGTGTCTAGTTCCCACCTTTCACCACCGCAAGTTCGCGGCGCTGCGGCCCAACCCTCGCCAGTACAGCTGCAGGGAGGAGCGGCGCCCGCGCACTTGAAATATTCCGCGGCAGATAAAAAACACGTGCGGCACAGAAGCGAGGCGTCGACTGAGAAAAAGGAGGAGTGAGAGGGAAGAGGGTCGGGTCGAAGCTCCCCCCACGCGGCGATCCCTGCAACGAGCAGTGAAGAATCATGGCCTCCGAGATGGCAGGCGCGCGGCGGGTTTTTCTCCGGCCGTCCCAATCGCACGGAGAGAGCGTATTTCTCGAGGTGGGCGTGGCCCGCTCTTTTCTCCGCACCGCGGCGCACTTACTTGGGATCGGAAAAGCTGCCGCGCTGTTGGCGCAGGTTGCATGTGGCGAGGAAAAAAATGGTTTTGCGCTTTGATTAACCTCGCGCTGACTTGGAAATGTCTGGTCAAGGTGTACGAGAGGCCAAGTCAAAGCCGGGGCCTATCGATTCTCAAATGGGCTTTTTTTTTTTTTTGCTGTAGATTTGCGCCGCCTTTATTAGAGCACTTAGAAAAGCGATGCCTCTGCAAGAGATCCGCATGTGCTAGAAACTTACTATACTTCGAAATTTGCGGGCTGTATAGTATGGGAGCGCTAGCGAAGGAGAAGAAAAAAAACGATGATGAGGCTGGGCGTGATGACGCCCGGTGCTCGCGCTCGCCCTGCCGCTAAAGACTGATCAGTCGTTGCCGGGCCTTCGTAAATTAAACGCGTTTTTCTTGTCGCCTACGTGTTCTCTGAGGGCTTCGGCCTACCACTGGCCCCGAACCCACAATAGATATGCTGATAATGTTGTAAGCTCAGATTTAAGGCCTGAGTTTGGAAGCTCAGTATCGCAAAAAGCAGGTATCGGTGCTTGCTTCCTTTGTGCATTTTTTTTCCTTCGGTGTAACAACATATAGCGAAATGAAAACACACGTACAGCAGCACTCACATTTCTCATTAGGAACACTTTGTTTATATTTCCTTTATTAACAACTTGCGGGAACTTCCTTCTTTACGGAATGCTTTACAGGCGCCGCAGCATGAGCGCGTTACAAAGAAATAAGGTCGCGCGCACGCTGGAGGGGAACGCTAACTGAGCCGACCAAACTCGGCATCAGCAATCGTCATGCTCTCTCCTCGCGATGTCGCCGGCGCCATCAAGTCTGGCGCGAAAGCCGCGCTCGCATAGCGCACAATGCTTCGCACTCGCCCACGAGGCTTCCCCAGTTTCCCTTTCCAACTACCTCCCGTCGCGCCGCAGGAGACAGGGAGGAGGTTGCAGGCGGTCGCCACACGTCTAGACCGTTGTCTAGACTGAAAGTCGCCGGTTCTTCGACGACCACGGACTAGTTACAGGCGCGTTTTGTTCATTTATGACCGATTGATTGATTTGGATACAGTCGAGAGCACAGTAAATGAACACGATACTGATATTGCCATTGAGCTACCAAAACGTAAGCAAAATCCGGATGACGAAAAAGCAGGCGATGACAACTCAGGCACTTTCACTGTGAACGACGTGTGGAGTAAATGTAGGTCGGCTAATCGAAGCCTTGAACCATATTTCGGCAAAATTACTTATCATCTTACTTCAGTGACATCACCAGGGCACTCAGTTATCTAGAGCGTAACCGTGCTTCGGTTGACCAACTCATAAATATCCGTACGCGATCAAATAGTAAAACGATGTGTCGCGATAGGAGGGCAATATGATTCAACGACGAAAATTAGCCCAGTTTTCACCCGTACACGTCTCCAGAAAGGAAGAATGCTAGAACGCCCCTCTATATTTCTCAAATCAAGGTATTTCGCGCCGAGACAAAACGGACCGTAATGAAAAAAAAGTAAAACTACCACAGACGAATTGATACCTCCTTACAATAATTCATATCAGGAAAATTCAGCAGTTGCCGTGTTTTTCTCCGTAAGTTGGACCACAGTAAATACAATAACAGAAAAAAAAGACTTGTCTTCAGTGCATCCAGAAGATCCTGGCGGCAATGCTTGCTCGTACGCAGAAAAAATAAATAAATAAATAAATGCGCACGCTGTAATCTCGCGCGCTCTGCTTTCTTCCGCGGACTCCGCTGCCGCCGGAATCCCAAGTGAATGCGCCATCTCGCGGTAGCCGGGCGCGCGACGCGATGTACGTTTTTTTGCTGGGGTGCGCGGCGATTGGGACGGCCGGAGAGAAACCCGCCGCGCGCCCGCCATCTCGGAGGCCATGGAAGAATCTGCCCTATTGTTCCCTCCTTGGGTGCGCAGGTAGAGGTGTGCGCCGTGGCGGTTTCGACCGGCGGCGGCGTGGGGGGTCGATCTGAGTCGGCGGCGGCGGCGCACGGCCACTTTTCGTCGGCGGCGGCGGGCGCCGGCGGCGTGGAAACCGAAACTACAAGTTTCAAAAAGCTATTTTACTACATCTTCTTTGCTTAATTAGCTGAAATTCAGGGCTTTTAACACTAAGGGCTGAGAGAACAGCATAGATATGTACTAGAAGTCGGAGAACTTGCAAACGTTTCTTAAAAATTTTGTTTTTCGGCGTGCACATAGAAAATAAAAAAAAAGAATGGGTGAGAGGGCACTTACCTCAATTCATGTACAGTGTGTTAATCATTTCTGAGGTTTCACGTACCGTGACCACTATATGAACATGAAACACGCCGCAGTGGACTACTCCGGAAGTTGCGTGCACGGCTCTTTGACGTGCAGACATCATTTAGCGTCAGTCAAAATGCGAGCACCGCGGCCGGGATCGAACACGCGTCTATCGGGTCAGCATCAGAGACCGTGCCACCGCGGCACGTGGCAATGTTGAGTGTGTGTTTATTTGTTCCATAAATGTGCAGCACAGCTTTTTTTTTTTTTTTTTTTTTTTACCGTGGTTGTATATGTTTTACAAGATTCATGGCGGTAAGCTGTTGGCACATAGTTTGAAAGAACGACGAACCCAGCCTTGAAGAATGCGTACGCAACGCGAGAAAATTTCACGAACACACAAGCTGCCACTATGTAGTCAAGAGTTCGACGAAAGTTCGTCTGGTCAGGTATCATGATGAGGATGTAGATGCGGTCACTGACCAAGTCAAGGTGAAAAAACAGAGACGTTTCGGTACCCATACGGGTTACTTGTTCACACTAAACAGGCAAGAGCCAGTATACCTTAATTACATTTCTCTAAAGTAGGTTAAACCTCTTTTCGTTATAACGATATGGAAGGTACACGATCATGACCATGTTTTTTTTTTCGCTTGATATGCTTCAATCAGTTCCCTCGTATTTCGTGGTTGGGTATCGTTAATTATATAATTAAATTATGATAATTATTGAAATAATTAAAATGTATCATTAAATGATATATCATAAATTAAAATGTAATTAATTAATATCATTGTTTAATTAAAAACGGATGACCAATCTCGCACTGCAATGAGCAGGCATGTCTCCTCCCCCTGATGCGGCGGACGTTTCATGTTCTTTCAGCGCCCCGTCCTATGCACTCTACCACAAGGAAACGGCATGCGATACATGACGTTTGTGATTCATTCGAGGAATCTATTGACATGGCGAGTACTGCAAATGCTCCTTGATTTCTGGTATTCAATGCTTGCACAAAATCGTGACAGCCTGACATTGCTCAAAACGTGGCAACTTGCACTCGCCTAGTGTCCTCACTTTCACGGGCACCTGACATACCATGTTTGCAGCGCAGATATATATATATATATATATATATATATATATATATATATATATATATATATATATATATATATATATATATATATATATATATATATTTCAAAGGCTTCACAAGTTTCACGTTTACTCTTATTTCTTCCGTTGCCAGTGGCACTCACTGATTTGAAATCAGGGGCGCAGCCACTGTCTGCGGCGCAGAGGCACGTAAGTTTCGAAATTCGCTTGTCATGGGACCGTGTGTACAGCGGTCAAACGGGCCGATTCAATGACAGGCTGCGTGAACAATGCAATCTACTCCCTACGGGCACTGCTGGAAACTTACCTCTGCGCTTCAAAGGCTCTGCGCCCCTGAATTCACATCAGTGAGTGTCATTGGCAAAGTAAAAAATAAGATTGAACGTGGAGTTTTTGATGCCCTCAAAATAAAACAAGGCAGGGCAAAGTGTCATGTGTGAGGGATTCCTCAGTTTTCCTTACAGATTGAGAATTCGCGGTGCTATACATAGCGGCTCCACGTGGCGTCGTCATTTCGGAGTTTCATGGAAATGTGCTGTTTGTACCACCTTGACATTCACCATGGCTTTGTAGTGTTAGTTGTGCAACTGTGAAGCGGGTCAGATAGCCTATATTTATGCATGCGCTGCTGGTTAAAATGTGTATGGGGGGCTTAATTCTGTAATAATCATTTAGTTCGAAGTCCGGCGCTTGTACTGTCTGGTTGTTCTCCCTCACTGTCTTCGTGTCTTTCGCTGGTTTCCTCTCCTGAATATTATGAACCAACTCGCCCAGCAACCTACGTTAGTGATGTCCTGTTTCAAACACGATTGTGACAAATCGGCATGTACGCTAATTAGTCGAATTGAGTCCGCGGTAGAACAGGCGAAGGAAAGGCGCATTGCTCGGTTTCATAGTCTGGCGTGGAGTATCGCATTGAGTGCAGGTCAAAGTGGAGGAAACACAAGACATTATACACCCACACTTTAGGGTTACGTCCGCATTCATTTTCTGTGCGTTACTTCACACGAACTTTATGGTGATCACCATCTCGTCTAATTGTCGACCTTGCTGAATTAACTGCCAACCTATAGGTTGGGGATCGTTTCTGTTTGATAAATCATTTCATCTATGTCCTTTTCCCTTTCTTTATTCATTAAAGGCCATGTGTTCCAGTTTTTAAACTGATTCTTTCTAAGTATATATACCCCAAATAGCTAGCTCTTGCTCTCTCCATTCCAAGCCCCCGCCCTTCCCCTTTGAACTGACGTTGTTACTTGGCTTGCTTTCACAGACATATTTATTGTTATCCCAACACCAACTCTCCACACATTTTATTACTATTCAAAGCCCGCCTCATATAATACATATTATGTGAGAGGTAGCAGACTCGTCAGCCCGGGCCCCGAGTATGTCAACAGTACTCGCCAAACACCACCGTTGCCGCTTGTCACTGACTTGGATTCGCTTAACTACGGTGAGCTCGAAAGTAGCTTAAAATTCACCAAGGAGAGCTATAAGGTGGGCTAGTTGGTGTTGATTCATCTTCAATGGGGCGCTTAGTGAACACAAACGACGCAAACGAAAAAGTACAGGTTGCGTTCGTTGCCTTATGTCCTGTACTTTTTCGTTTGTGTTCACTAAGCGCCCCATTGAAGATTAAAATTCACGTTTATTTTGAATCCAACACTACCTTTCCACATTATTAAGAACACCGAACAAGTTTTCTGGTCCAGTTATTTAACTTGAAGCAGCAGGCGAATCAATTGCGATGCGTTTGCCAAGTGGGCATAATTAAGAAAAGACCGAGTATTTACTGGTGGCAGAAGGTGTGAAATAAAGGTAGGTTTACTGAAAAAAAAATCTAGTACTTAAATGGCGCGCCGATCGCGCCGAGAGAACACGTCGGCGGCGGCGGCGGCGGCGCGCCGATCAGTTGGCGTCGGCGGCGGCGCGCCGACGTCTCGGCGCACACCTCTATGCGCAGGCCGTAAGAGAGTGCGCGCGTGCCGCTCCTCCAGTCCGGCCGTGGGTACAGAGGACGGTTGACGACGCCCGACGCCGCTCGACAACCGGCCAGGTCTCGCCATAAGGAGCTTCGCTCCTAAAAAGTTAAGTGTACCACTATCCATTTGTGTTATGCGCGTTCAACTAGAGCTGCCCTTTGCTATGACGTAATGGTTAGGACGGACCAATAAAAATTTCAACTGTTATCCACACGTACACAGCATCATCCTCACCGGTCGTCATTCGATGCAGTTGAAGTTTGTGATCGTGCCGCGTTTGACGTGCACCGAAGCGGCAGTGTTTTGCAACGCTTTATCGTGTTCCGTCGTTTCCGCAGCGTTACGTAGCAACACGGCGGAAGCATGAAAAATAACGGCAATGCAGCCTCGTGGGCGGAGCCTATATTTATGAGTGCACAAGGGACCCTGTGAGTTTTTTATGTGCTTATTGTTATTCTTGGCTCTTGGCGCAGCAAGTTATCTGTGCAATGAACGCTTCCCTCTATGTAAATTACTTCCCGATGCAGTTATAACTTATCTGTACCACTGACGTAGCCGGTGAGTGGGGGGGGGGGGGGGAGGGGTTAAACCCCCCACTGATCTTTTTTTCATGCATAAGGTATGGTTGAACTGTCCCCCCCTTCTCCACCCCCTGAAAAAATTTTTTTGGCTACGCCCCTGATCAGTACCGTTGTTACCAGTGTTAAAAAAACAACTTCAGTGCATGGAAATTAGCCTACTAAATTCTTTATCAACATCGTAATATCCCTATGTTCACATGTGAAGGGATAGCTGCATACAGCGTCTCCCGTGGCACATCTCATAGTACTTAAATCGTTTCCGTTTATTCTAAACACACAAGTCCATATATATTTAAGCCTGGCAATCAAAGTCGTCCTAGTTATTAAATGCGGGGCATTTTTGCGGGCTTGTCGTCCATCCATGCATCTCATGTGGCATGATCACGCTCGCAGCAAAGCGCTCATTACAGGCCACAACAAGGCTAGCAATGCTCAAAACCTGGTTAAAATGAACGAACAAAGCTTAATATAGTATAATTAACAGAAATAACCACGAAGTAATCGCAACAATTAACTTAATATCGCTAAAAAACGTTTCGGAAACCTGCTCCTGACTCCCGGACCGCACAAAAGATGGCGCCACTGCCTTGCCAAAAGCATGATTGCTTTTCCACCAGCGTTCTCCTGCGCGAATTGTCGCGGAGACCACCTGACAGAACTCCCTGCAGACGACGCGTATCTCAACTGCCGTAACAAGCATGAGGTCGACAACGCACAGCAAGAAGTAGCGCGCATGTCGTACGCCGAGTTTGCGAATTTTCCTAACAATATTCTACTCGTGCTGGGGAAACCCCACATGCTTACCTCAAACGTTGACGTCATCGACGCTTTGTTAAACGGATAAGTGGGAACTCAGTGAACGGCAACCGCTGGGTGGCCGTCCTACGCACTTCCTCAGGTTTTACAGTAGAGGAGCTGTCATACATTTTCTTTTTTTATTGCGGCACCAATTATAAGGACGCTCCCGTGCGCAATTCTGCCGTCGGCGTCCCCGTGACGTTCCGCGTAAAGTTCAAGTTACCATGATGTTATGTTATCGATATTACATAAACACACGATGCGAGGTGCGCGTCATGTTTTTTATGTGCGTGTGAAAGCGTGGGATTGGCAACTGACGATTGTGTTTCAAGAGGAAAGGAAATGCTCCGGCCGTCTCCGTCGCGCGGGCTGCGTACTTTGACCAGCCGGGCGCTGTCGCGCGCGCGCTATATTGGCAGAGATTAGATGTTGGCTCATACCTTTGTGTGCGCTCTGTTCTCACCGCTCAGGTTTGCGTCGAAGCGATGGACAGCACGAAAGACGCTTCTCTGGTTCAGTGACCGTGTTTTCTTGCGCTAGGTCGGATGCTAAAGGAGTTAATAATAATATGTGGGGTTTTGCGTCCCAAAACCACGATATGATTATGAAGGGTAGTGGAGGGCTCCGGAAATTTCGACCATCTTGTGTTCTTTATCGTGCACCGACATCGCACACCACACGGGCCTCTACCATGTCGTCTCCATCGAAATGCGACCGCCGCGGCCAGGGATGCTAAGGTTAGCTTCGCCCCTTACTTCGTATGACATTACAACTTGTCGCTACCACATTTAGTGCTTCACCCTTGCCTTGCGGCGGAACTGTTTCTTAACCATTTCCCTCCCGTTGACCAAAATGTCATGATAGTTTGTACCGAAATGACCGTTGGCGGCTATACTCGTCATCAACAATAATTGGTCCCACGTGTAACCAATGGCGACTATACGCCTAGTGCACCCGATGGAAGCGCCATAGGTGGCGAACTTGCTCACCACTCTCGGGACAGTAAGCAGACGGCCGCCGTTGTTACCTACGTCGTTGTGCGTGTGTTTCCGCGTTGTTCGCGTTTCCGTAATAAAATAGACAACGTTCGTCGTATTTGTGATGGCCGAAACTTCACGGGATGTCTAATAATAATGGCTGTGGAGAAGGGGTGCTCATACACCTGCGAAAAACTCGCCTGCAACACGGTTTTACTCATTTACCGCAAGGCCTCACGAGCAAGAGCGACAGAAGCAATAGATCGCAGCCGTTCGTTGGGAAAGGCGAGCCGCTCCATGATTTTCCGAGTTAATGCATCGCTTCTTGTTCCCATGCTTTCGTTCTGCCATATCGGTGCTCGTTGGATGCACTCGGTCATGTTGACACGGGTAGGCGACGAAAGTTATCGCAGCCTGGGCATGCATTGGTTCGGTTCAACAGCCTATGCAACGGTACTTCACTCACACGTTTTGCATTTATCATTTACAGAAACAGCAATGCCGCAATGGTCGACTTCAGGACGAACAAGAAGTAATTGAGACGTCGTATTTGTAAACAAAACAAAACGGATGTTCACCACGAGCTGCACCTGATAGCTGGGCACTGGTACGCTGGTCTTCGCGACGCACCTTTCATAGTCACCGGCTTCACGATTCACTCCACGTATATATAGACAGTATCGCTGACGGTTCGTTCTTCTTCGCAGTCGGTCATCATATGTCTCCTCGGCTACCCTCTTCAAAACTTGTCAGTACTCCCACGGCGTTATCTCTTGACAATTCAAAGTCCGACTGACCGCACTACATCGTCAAGCAACACGTCTTCTCTGGTCGAGCGAACCACGTTATCACTTGAACAACTAACTTTTTCACTGACTGACCCTCCGTCGCCTCGCTGGCCGAACGCTTGAGTCCGAGAAGGTTCTACATGATTCGTGTATTGCGTAGCACAGCGAAAGCTACAGAGAAATGGCTACATCCTTCTCACAGATTCCTCTGCGGAATCGGACGGCGCCGCTTTGATTTCTAGAATTTTCCCGAACTTGCGCAGGCGTTAGGCTGTCTCGGCGGCGCGTTCTGCGGAGGGGTGAGGGGCGCCCTTTCGGCGCCTTTTGATACTTGTTTTTTTCGATGCGCGAGAACCGTCGGCGCCGGGTTTTCGTGCCGTCGTTTGAAATCGGCGACGCGCGCTAGTTAAGCGTTCGTTTGTGACAAACACCGTGCGCAAGTCCAGAGCCCAGCGCCTTTCCTGCAGCTGCCAGCGCAGAATTAGTTGTGTGGCACCAGAACGAAGGGGAAATCGCAGCCGCGAACTTCATCCCCTCACAGCAATGCTGTGCAAAGTGTTGTCGTCTGCTCGGCTTCCCGAGCGTACTGTCGCCGGCGCCCGCTAGGTGGCTTTCAGTGGCGCCTCTGTAGGCGGTGCACTAGGCGTACACTCGGCACACGGCCTCCGAGATTAGCCGGCTAATCTCGGAGGCCGGCATAGTTGTGTTTCTTGACGCTAGATGACCACAGTTGTGCATAATTGTGCCATTTGTGTCGCGGCTTTCATTTCATAGCCATCTTTCATTGTATTGCCATGCGGTGAAGCCACCTTCGAGTTATCTTTTTTTTTTTTACGCAGTAAGTGAAATGAAGGAACCCCATTGAATGGAAAGAATGCTACTGTTTTATTCAGAAAAAAGAAGGCTCTACGAATTGAGCGAAAAAAAAGTTTCCACTAAATTTTGTGCGATTTTCTTTTTAAAGAAATTAATTAGGGTCGCTCACACTACTTCTTCGAGCTGCGCATTTGTGACCTTTACTGCAATATCTCATAAGGGAATTACCTGCGCCTGTAGTTAGGATGCCCTTGCACTCATAGCAGCGTGCGCGGCGCATGCCCGGAAGGTCTTAAAACTGCAAACTGTCACAGAGCACGGGCGACATTGACTGTCGTAGACGAAGTAGGCTGAAGTCCCTAATGTTAAAGAAGGCTTGCAAGAACTGGCTCCAAGGTATCCAGAACTTGCAGTGCGCTTCGAGCTGATGGCGTTGTCAATCCGGTGAGGAGTGTGCGCATTGTGCTTATCAGTGACCTCAACACGGCGATGACACGTAGGTCTTCCTCGCGGAGGTCTTTGGGAGAGTCTTGCGTCGTCTCTCTGTGGATGCGCAGCCTTTCCTTCTTCCCTTCTCTATTCTTTTCCTCCCTCTTCCCCCCTTCCCACGTGTAGGGTAGCCAACCGGGTGCATCTTGGTTAACCTCCCTGCCTCTCCTTTGCTTTTCTCTCTCTCTCTCTATAGTTAGGATGGGCGATTGGAATGAATTAAACACCAAGCTTTCCACCGACGATCATCTTTATAGAACGCAATATAGACACCGAAACTAAATTACGACTTCCCCTAGTCCTTATACACGTCTGGCAAGATGTCGATGTCGTCAGCATCTAAGATGAGCACCTAATTACTATTAAAGACCTCATAGAAGCTGTTCTTAATACATAAATCGTAAAATCATTATTGTGTTTATCGACATCGCGATTAGACGTCATATAGTGAACATTTATCTCGTGAAGTAGACAAGTGTTGCAGTTTTACCGTTTGAATATAAGGTGTTCATTTAGATGTGGTCAACCCTGTTCACTGTGTATAAACAACATATTTTTCATCACTGAACAGCAATGTCGTAGAGATATAGTGATCGATTAATACTCATGCAACATTTATGAAATAACTGTCACGATAGGCCCGCAAAAAAGCGTCGGGTCTTTTCGCGTTTACGCTCGTTTATTTCTCGCGCGGCGTGACAGAAAGATATATACGACTTTTGCGTGCAAGTTCCCGAACTCGCTGCCGAATCATGCCCTGAGAACTTGATCACGATTCCGAGGATCTCTTTTCTTCGCCTTCGCGGTATAGCGACTGGATTGTACGATAGCCCCCGCCAAAGGAGCAGGGAAAACGCGCCGGTGGGCAAAGAAAATGCCGACGACGCGACTCGGGGGGGACAGGGAAGAGGCATAGCATGGCCGTAAGCCAGGCCCGTCGCGAGGGGGAAGGGGAAGCTAGCCCCCCCCCCCTCCCCCCGAAATTCGGACGGAGGGGTTGTTTTACCGAGAATAAATGATGAAAATAGGTGTTTTTCAAGGTTTTCAACAGGTGTCCCCCCTCCCCCCGAAAAAAATTCCTGGCTACGGGCCTGCCGTAAGCGTACACAGCGCTGTACTTCAGGACGAAGGAAAGTGCAAGTGTAAAAAGTAGATGACAAACAGGGGCGTAGCCGACATTTTTTTCGGGAGGGGGGGGGGGGGGGAGGAGGAAACCCCTTTTTATAAATGTTCGTGCGTGCATTTGTCAACACCTCCCCCCCCCCCCTTTATTGTTACGCCAGCGATCGCTGCTAAATGAAAGAGGAACTTGTGGATATCCACAAATAGTTGCTAAGACAATTCGAAACACCGCTGTAAATCTACTATGGATCAGTTATACTTCTTCATAACTGAGGATACTTTAGGCGCAAATCAAACGAGGACACAAACACAAAAGAACAGGACGGGCGCCGTGTTTGTGTCCTCGTTTGATTTGCGCCTAAAGTATCCTCAGTTATGAACCACTATACCAACTAGCTCAAACCAGAATTCAATTATACTTCAATTGCTACGGTGCCTTTCTGAATTTTATAAAGTCAGAAACAATGACACGGAAGGTTTGTACCGGACATGAAGTCGGACGCCTGCGGAAATGTACGGCGTGGTTTATTTACACTCTTGTTACACTCTTAAAAATGTGCACCCTTAAGGGTGTTTCGCTGTCCCATGGGAGCACACTGTTCCGTTGTCCCTTTACGCCTTAGTGGTGCAGTTGGGCACCCTCGCGGAGCGCACGCCTATGCATGAGCAGTACTTAGACCTCGATATCCTGCACAGCAGAGATTTTTGTAGCCGGAAAGGTCAGGCGTAATGAGGAAATGTGATAAGGGTGGGGTGCCCACCTGCACCATTATACCCCTGTCACACGGCACGTGTAATGTCATTCGCTGCTAATGACATTAGGTGTTAATGTCATTTTTGTTGCTGCTACACGGGCATAGCGAATGACATTCACACCTAATGACATTCGCCCGTTGAATGTGTTCACCGAACTCATGCAAGGGCGACATGTGTAATCTCATCAACAGGCGCTTGACAAGAGATTACAAAATTGATATCTTAAAGCAAGTGTAAACGATGTGCTGATGTTTATTAAGGGTTGTTGTTAACTTTTCGGTAACTTTTTAACGTGCAACGCGATAGTGGAAGATATTTGTGCAGCTATATTCTTTTTCCCAGACTCCGACTAAGGTCCCTGTACAGGGACTTTAACTCCGACTAGGGTTCCTCGATGCGCGCGCCCCCTTGGAGGGTGGAGCCATTCTTTGAGGGGGGTGAATGCCGCCTTCCGATCGGCGGCCGCCATTCGGCTACCCCCGCCTCGTCGCGGCTGCTTGAGTGAGACAGGTGCGCGGCGTTCTCTCGGACAAAATGCCCGGGTGTTGTGTGCCACAGTGCACAAACCACTCGCGAAATGGCTATAAGATGTTCAGATTTCCGAAAGATGCGAAAAGGCGACTCCTGTGGCTGGTAAAGATCAAGCGCGACAAGCGGCAACCCACGGACCGTTCGTGTTTGCGCAGGCTGTTATGCCATTTCAGCATTTGGAGAGTTATAACTCGCCACGCTTACACTGGCCTTCTCGCTCGACGTAACTCGCCGCATCGTATACGTTGCCGATAGAATACTTTCGGGGCACTCACTGTTTCGGGGCACTCATTGTAGGTCCAGAAACGACGCCTTGGCGTTTGTCAGCTGGTTCCCGGACGCGTATTGCCGAACGGCGACGGTGTATGTGCGTGTGTGTTTGCGTGTATGTGCGTGTGTGTTTGTGCGCATGTACGCATGATTGTGCGTGCGTGTGTACGTATGTGTGCGTGTGTACGCGTGCGTGTCCGCGTGTGCACGCACGCGCGTGTGTTTGCGCATGAGTGTGCGTACGTGAGTGTACGTGTGTGCGCGCGCCCGTGTGTGTGTACGTGTGTGCACATGCATGTCGGTGAGTGTGTGTATGCGTGCGTGTACGTGCGTGTGTGGGTTACTGATGTGTGCGCGTGTTTGTGTGTGCGTGCGTGTCTGTACGTGTGTGTGTGCACGCACGCGCATGCGTGTGTCTGTGCGTGTGTGTGTATGTATGCGTGTACGTGTGAGTGTGAGCCTGTGTGTGTGCGTATGTGTGCATGCGTGTGTGCATATCTGCGTGCCTGTGTGTGTGTGCGTATGTGTGCATGCGTGTGTGCATATCTGCGTGCCTGTGTGTGTTTGTACACGCGTGCGTGCGTATACGTGTGTGTCTGTGTGTGCGTGTACGTGTGTGTATGTGCGTGTACGTGAGTGTTTGTGCGTGTGCGCATGTACGCATGATTGAGCGTGAATGTGTGTGTGCGTGCGAGCATGTGCGCATGCGTGTGTGTGCGCGTGCGTTTTACGCGTGTGCGTGCATGTGCGTGTTTACGCGTGCGTGTGATTGCGTGCGTGGGCGCGTGCGTGTACGTGTGTGCATGATTTCATGCCTAAATTTCATGATTTAATGCCATAAAAGCCGTATGTAGAGCCCCAAATAGTATGTTATGTATTCAACAATTTTTTGCCCATCTGTTATTTACAGTAAGGTAAAAGAGATGAAAACAAAATTCAGAATACTGTGCGTTGCAGAATGCGGTCCGTAAATGGGGTAGCTGATGAATAATTCGAAAACAAGATCTGAAAATATGGTGTGCAATCACAGTTTTTCTCTTTTCTCGTGACATCGCGTGATTTTTTTTTTTTCTGTTTTCGACCGGCAGGCAAACTGTTTTTACACTTTTTGTGGAAGGCACAAAACACGCAGACACAATGAAAGGCCATGGGACTTGGGTGCGTGTGTTTCGCATCTTTAATTAATATAAATAGTTACCGACTAGCCCAAGAAGATGCTAATTGAAGGTGTTAACGTGGCTGGCGTGGACGGTAGTTTTCTGCTGCGAGCAACTCCAGCTGCTAATGTCGCTTTAAAAATAAAGATTAGAGAATAGAAATCGGAGACCTTCACACTCCCGATGCAAAAACTTTGTATTTTTGTCATGTTGTTTGAGTACCACTCGTTTTGACGCAACGAACTGTGCATGCAGCCGCGCGACGCCCGTTGGCTGCCTATCGTGGCTATAGGCGGCCTGCGGAGAGGGCATCGTAATGGCGGATGCCGTAGCAGACGACGCTGTTGTCTCCACCCTCCACGGCTGTTGTCTCCACCCTCCAGGGAGCGCGCATCGAGGAACCCTAACTCCGACTTGATGCTAGCGCCTCCTGTCGGCCATGTTTACAAACGCTCGCTGTTGTTTTGGTGAAGCGCCGCCGCGGTAGCACTCGCTAGTAGCAGAATACACACGCACATATTGGACACCAGGTTAGGATGAGTGCTTTCAAACCAGTTTTCCTTTCTTGGGAAGCACCACAGTTGTAGAGTGTACTAGAACTTTTGAGTGGCGCGACCGGCACGCTCTCCCCTTGCTTGCAGGTGTCCACGTTTGCGGGGAAAGTAGCGGCGGCGCTGCCATCGACCAATCTTCCAGTGTGGTTGTTTGGTTTGCTTTGCGTGGCTGTGCGGCATGGCCGGCATCTCGCTTTTGCTCGCAAAATGACAAAAAAAAAACATCGTCTAAACCATTGTCAGCCATTGTTACGCGCCCGGTTGCACAACGGGATATCCGCGTGTGCAACAAAGTCGCAAGTTATCCCTTTTTAAGGCCCCAAAGGATGAAGATCGACGACTTCTTTGGGAGCGGAACCTCCATCGACTTGACAGGCCGCTTGACGCCGATTGTGCGGTGTGTGAGTTGCACTTCGAACCCCATTTTATTCTGAGAGACTACGTCCATATCAATGTTGTTGAAGTCCGAATTCCCAGGGGAACGCCGACGCGCATGCCCCTGATGCAGTCCCGACGATTTTACCCAACCTGCCTGCATATTTGACGCTGAAAACTCCGGCTCCACGGACTCGAACACAAATTTCGTTGGCGTCTACTAGGCCCTACGTAGTTCCTAATCAGTAAACATCAAGCACATTGACCTCTAAGGGTGCCATAGACAACACACCAAGCTTAAATTTTGTTGAGTACGCAATGTCACCAGACTACGAGAAATACTTCGAAATCTGTGATGCCACGCGTGGAGATTCTGACAAGAAATTTAAAAATAATAGTTTGACCTTGATTTCTTTCTGTATGAATAAAATTATGATGGTGAAATTAAAAACATTAAAGAGTTCTAAGAGAAAAGTTAATCGATCTAAACCGATTTACTGTTCCACTTTAGTGTCGCTTGAACCCAATAAACCACAAATATCTCTGCGATGTACAAATAAGATCCAAATGTCTAAATCCATGAACAAGATCTGTGAGACGTCCCAGCCACGTACGTTTATTGCACTCACATTTATGGATGTCTATGGTATGCTGTTTTTGCACAAAAAATATACGGCTTATGGATTTTGTAATATGACATCTAATGTATGTTGCAGAAGCTTTACAATTCAACAGCCCATGGATTTTCTTTAATAACCTCCAGAGAATGTCACCCAGAGGTCAGCTACTACAAGCACTTGTAGACGTGGGAAAATGGACAATGAAAGCTTCAATGTTCGCGGTGATGTGAGAATAAGTTTCCCTGCACACATTGAACCTACCGACTTAAGTGATCTACTGTGAACGGTGAATTTTCGTCATTTCTCTCGGTGTATGAAGCCCCTGTTGCGTGAAAAAATTCAATTTCGCCGCAAGGGTGAATCAGTGCGAACTACGCTAGGCAGTGGCGTAGCCAGGGGTGGCACACCAAGCACGTGCCCCCCCCCCCCCCCCGAAAATTTTTTTCGCCATGGTATACAGAGCGAAAAATTGCCATTTCAAGCAGGTGCCCCTCCCGAAATCAAGGAGGTGCCCCCCCCCCCCCCGAAAAAATTTCTGGCTACGCCCCTGAAGCTAGGCCAGCAGCTAACTCATTTAGCATCCGACCTGGCGTAAAACGCTGGCGTCAGGAAACGCGGGGGCTACAGCGAGCGAAGCGAAGTCTTCGTGCGTTACTATATCATCAATGCAAAATGAGTGGCGGTAATTAACTCAGCACGGACCAAGGTATATGAAGCCGTCTGCCAATTTTTTCAAGATAGCACGACCGCGCCCGGCCGCTCGAACAGTGTACGCTGTTTCAGCGGCAGCCACGCCCCCCTATCCCTGGACCCCTCACGGCACTCACGGGCCTTTCGTGCGACGAAACACGGCCGGCACTTTTCCTCTCCACATGAACATCGATCGTCGGCTGCCCTCGCACGCTTCGTCTTTGGACTTGCGACGATGACGGCAAAAAATGTGCCTTGAGGTTTTAATTTTAACGCGATATAAACGAAGTGGACACTCAAGTGTTTTCTCGAAATGGAACATTTTAATGAAATGTTCCATTTCGAGAAAATATTGGACACAGCGATGCGTTGAAATCGAAGTTGAGGAGGAATTGGTTGCAGCGCGAACTTGACAAGAGGACACAAGAAGGAAGACAACACACGAAGATTGTCAACACACGCAACAGGACGCAGGCAAGAAGCTGTCCTCCGAGCTTCAACCGCCTTTCCCAGAGGCTATGCTTTTTCATACTACGACATCGTGGCATTCAAGGTAAGGCCGCATACGCAATAAGCTATACCGAAGAGGTCTGAAACTTTCCGGCCTCAATATTGGTGTGATTTAATTCAGAAGGCGCCGCGCAGGCGTAAATTGTTAAGCGCCACTTTTCCGGCAAATGTCCGGCAACAAAAATGACGTCACGGCCACCATATTTTCAACAATTTTCATCAGCCGTGCTTTGCCGTGCTCACCGATATTGGCGCTGTTGTCGCGCTAATCGCTTTTGGCGGGCTGCTTGCTGCTTGTGTCTACGTCGTCCACGCTACCCTGCTACCCTGTCCACGGTTCATGCTGCGTTTTGAGCCCAGTGTTCATTGCCAGTGCTAGTTTTTACCTTCTTTCAAGTAACACTGCCTGCAAGAACCTCGAGGAATCGTGTACGTATGCTTCACGTGTGTCTGACCGCGGCTTTCTTTTTGTTAGTGCTACCGGTCTGTGACGCGGCGGGCAAACTTGCACTGTTACCGTGCCTTTTGATTATGCATTTAGGGACCAGACATTCAGATGACATCATTGCTCTTGCCTCATGCACTCGCTCGATATAAATTAGAGAACGGGACACGCCAATCGAAAGTACTACGCTCATTCCAGCGCTTCAAGTCTCGAAATGTGGTTCGCGAATGTGGGTTTCACGTGTGTATGTGCCGTTCTTTAGGTTTTCTTAATTGTACTCATGTCTGCAACGTTATTGCACAACGAAGTGTAGTGCCTGTGGCTTCGCTTCGCCACAGAGCATGCGTTATAAATAGGTCCCGTTCTCTGCTCAATATATTCGACATATTGGTGCTCTTCTCGATGTCTCGTATTTACGCGTCGGGCCATCTCTAATGGTAAACAATGTGCTCTAGTGTGTTCGCCCATTTAAGCAATGAGTTTAAGGCGTATGATTAGCTCGCTTGTATACGACGCCGTCGGAACTTCACTGTAACGGTGATAGACCTGTAGTTTTTAATTCGACTGCTTGCTGCACATTTATGGAAAGTTATTACTTGGAAGATGTGTGTCGATCCCGACTGCGTTGGTCGCATTTAGATGGGGGGTGAACTGCTAGAGGCTCGTGTACTGTGTGATGTCAGTGCACGTTAAAGAACACCAGGTTGTCGAAATTTCCGGAGCCCTCCACTGTGGTGAGCCTCATAATATCGTGCTTGTGGCATGTGAGACCTCTGAAGCTTTTATGAATTGCTTATTTGTGACGAAAAAGGCGAGGCCGTCAGTTCGAAAGAGAGCTATATATGAGACGATGGTGTTTTGGGTTTGCTTGCACGGCCTGTGCGGCAGCCCGAGGCATCACGAACCAGAACACGTCATTGTGACTTTTGGGAGGCGGTTACTACCTTGCATGCCTATGACCAAACAGGACCTACCGAGGAATGCCACTCAGTTCTGCTATGAAAGCGGGTATAATTATTGTGCTCTAATTGACAGGGCTTAGCAATCATGAGCAGTGAATATTTTCATTGTCGAATTCGCTCAGCGTCTGGATCCGTTATAACTGGGTTATACAAATACCATTTATTGGGTGCTCTAGCTGCCATCCTTATAAAAGGGGAATGTGCGAGTGCATGGCAGGTGGCCTCATCTGGCATATGTTGTATGGCAGAAGGATTTTGTTCTTGCAGACATCATGTAGAATGTTTTTTCTAGATCCAAATTTAACTTGTAGCTTGCTTTAAACAAGAACCACATTATTCTATTTAGCATAGACATAGTGTATCTACTGCAGTTTGTGAAATGGTTAAAGCAATGATCATGGAGAAAATTTTTGTCATATTGCAAGTATGGTAATTTTTAATGGGATAGAGGCATGGAAGGGTGTTGTGTACAGGTATTGCCTAAACCATCTATCACTTCTGCCTCCATAATTTCATAGGCCAGTTGGCTGCTGTTTTAGCTGAGAATTATAAGGGCTATGTAAACAGGAGTACATGAGACAATGCAGCACAAAGAACCTCACTTGCAAAAAGAAACACCAGCCAGCTAGTTGACAGTGCAGAGTCAATTGTCTTTAACATGCATTAACATGCATTGGACACTATGCTGGTGTATGCAGGAGGTCACTAAGTGATTGCTTTTAAGAAAATTAGAATAGGATGACAGTAGCTGATTAAGGGTTTCTTGATGCATGCTGTAATAAATAAAAATAATGAAAGCATTGTGAAATGGAATTAGCTTTACTGAGCTCAGAACAATTTTTAGCAAGTGCAGCAGTTGACTGACTTTCAACATTATTAAATAAAGGTGGAACTGATCTATTTGGGTGATGCCTGTGTGTAAGTACAGTCTGTCTCGCAGCGAACCTGTGATTTCACAAATTTCGAGCAGGCAATCTAGAATATGTTTTGCATGTATATTTCATGCACTATTAAATATAAGCTTTTTAATTGCCACCAGTGTGTTTCACGTTTTCTGTTTGTCCTTGTCTTGCATGCCTTATGGTTCTGTGGGTTCTTTACTAACAACAGTTAACTTGTATAATGCAGGCACAGGATGTCTCTTATTTCAGAAATATGTAATCTGCTTTCTTTAAACTGTGCAGGGTGAAGGTGGTTATTGCTCAATGAACTCTTAGTCACCCATGAATCTAAGCACCTGCAGCGACTGAGTTGCATCGATCAGAGTGAACCGCCACAAGGAGCGTCGTTGGACTGAGCACAAACTGTCATATGCACTGGCTATGCACACCGCAATTCGCAGTGGGCATCTTGTCTACTGGCATCTCACAAAAGCTCTACAGCATCCTTGAAAGCGTTAAACTGTGGCAAGTGAGTGTCAAAAGGGAGTAAAATGCAGAGTGTGAACACACAGAAGCACATCAGTGCATTGCACAACATTAGATTATGGTATAGACATTGTGCCAACTAGCAAGCGTTCACGAAGAGCTGCACCTGTACCGAGTGGATCATTGCAACATCAACTGATACCCATAATGTCACCTGGTGTGCTTGAGACATTGGTGATTTGGGGTTGCAGAAAGGATGGCATATTAATTCAAGTGACCCCTACATAACCAGGTCATTTTAACCAGTGCTTCCACCATTCTACTTGAAGACCTTTGATAAATGATGGTTATGAACTTAAGGTTTAGCTAAACGACCACCTCACCGAGCCTCATCAGTGTTTTCTTTTTTTTTTTGCACATTTCTCATATCCCACTGTTACTTGTGCATTGTGAATCGTATAGCAATTTTACTTAATATGTCACTCCGACCTGTTAGTATAATGAATGTTCTTACTGGCTGTGGCAGTTGCACTTTTGATGAATGTGAAAATGTTGGAGGCCGCTATATCATGGAAAATCAGCACATGTTAAAGAACCCCTGATGATGATGATGATGAATTAAGTTTATTCTGGTCCAGAGAACATGCAGGGGAGACCCCGTGCCACCTGGCTGGTTGAAATTTCAGGATCCCTCGATTGCAGAATGCCTCATAATATCTCGTCATGTTATCTAATATCTCGTCATGTTATTATTAATATCGTTATGTTATTATAATATCTCGTCATATTATTTGGTGCTGTATTTAACGCTAATGCTTTACAGCCATGCCTTCTGTTCATAAACAGCTTCTTTTTTTCTTTTCATTTTTTCCCGACATTGTGGCAAGCTGTCATGCAGTTGTGCTATGCAGCTTTTTTTTAAATGCTAAACATTTCTTTGCGTACTGCAGACACTTTGAGCGTTTCTATCTATCTATCTAGCCGCCTACGTCTGGGTGCTCTCGTGATCAGCTACTTAACTTGGGGTAGACCAAAATTAGTATGGCAGGGTAAGAGGGTTTGACGATTATGACTGTCTGATCATGACATGAATAATGTGAAAATCCCGTTGCATTCGATGTGAAACCTTTGCCTCCAGACACGTGTGGCACATACCCGTATGCCACGGTATGCGGGTATGCGCCACAGATTTTTGACAGTTTATATCTACCGAGGAACAGCGAGAACAGACATTGGTAGTTTATATGCGAGGGTGTTAAGAAAAACCGACACTGGCAGCGTTGACCCGACGAATGCAAAAAATATACGTTATGGTCCCAGCAGGAATCGAACCCAAGCATTCTGCGTGGTAATACAGTATTCTACCACAGAGCCACACCAGGTCTTGGAACTTCTTAGGAAAAATATCCTATGCAGGCGTAATGTTTGTGAAATGTGAATTGTGGTTGCAGTGCTGCCCATCTTATTTTATAAACATTAAATATGTACTGCAATGATGCAGGCATCACGTCAGGTTAGCATCAATTGTACTTAAGCACCATCCACTGAAGTTTGTCTACGTAGCACTATCCAGGGCTGCCATCCTCGCAAGCACAAGTGCTACATTGCAGCCTACCGCTTCTGGTGTTGGTAATACCCATGTTGGTCTTGGCATCGTTACGCACTTGTAAACCACTGGTTATATAAAAGATATGCGACTGTTCAACATACATGTTTATGTGCATAACATTTGTACATATGTTTAGCATCATTTCGTAACGTTTCACTCGACAAAAAAATTTCGCCACAGTCACCACCTCTCCACATGTTTCGCATGACATCAATTCCCATGGTACGTGGGATCTGCCGAACTTTTTTTTTTTTTGCTGCAGACGGTGTTGCTCAATATTTTTTTTGTAATTTCATTTTTTTGTATAATTTGTTCACACTGTACATGATAAACTTGTTAATGTACTAACCTGCTAAAGCTAAGTATGTGTACTAGTATACCAGATACTGCTCTTCCTATGTATTTGCTGGGTCACGTCAGTACAGACTCTTGTGAAGTGTTGTACTTACATATATTCGCTTGTGAATCTTTTTTCCTTAGCATCAAGTTTTCTTAACATGCCTGTTATTACAAGTACTTTGTGAAAGAAGATAGCCTTGTACTGAAGACACACAATGAAGTGTCTTTGTTTTGTAAATTTTCTTTAAAAGGCTACTGTAAATCAGTCATCACATTCATTGAAAACAAGCCAACTTATGTGAGCAAATGCATGCCTGTATATCATGTAAAGTTGTCTATTTATAGCGCAAATGTTTTTTGTGGGCAATTATCAGTCACTACCATTTGCTGAAAAGTGTTAGATGCAACTGTCTACTACCTTTTACAAGTGATAGCGTTTATGATGAATAAACTGTGTAAGATTATCTACAACTGTTTTTTGTACCTATAACTTTACACGACTACTGCAAATTAGTAAATTATGTGCCCACAGAGTTCTAAGAGCTTACATTAGCATCTCATGCAAGTATATAGAGATTGCATTATTTGCAAATGTAAGCTCCGAGAACTCTGTGGGCATATTATCTACTAATTGAGGTTCCAAGGGAAGGCCACGTACAGTAGCCAGCACATCTCCACAGTACGTCACATATGCATGGAGGCAACGTAAATCTAACATTCCTGCCTAGTACAGGATGTTGTTAGCATGTTTCAAATGCGACATGTGGGCAACGTTTTGTCAACATGATTTGGGCGGAAAGTCTTTGGTTGTGGCAACGTTGATTCTTAGTAACACGGATAAAAAAGAACGTCTGACGGATATGTCTAAGGTTCCATTGAGAACATCTCCTGGATGTTGATGTGATATATGTGGTTTACTGGGAAGCGGTTTTGCAACCATAACACAATTTTATTAAAAATACATTTTTAAAAGATCACCTTAGCTCTGTCGTTCAGTCTGCTTAGTTTTATGTTATGTTTTGTGTACTGGCCCTACTGTTTTATGCTTTTGACAACTTTTTTATTATCATTGTATTGTATAAATATGCAAACCTTGTATTTTATGGTCTCAATTATTATTATTAGTAGTAGTGTACTGCTACAACTTTGCTTTGCTGTGCAGTGGTGTTGTATTTTTAAACTCTCAAAATCACCCACTAGAGTGTTACTAAAGACGTTTTTCTGCAGTAGAAACATGTTTGCATTTTTGTAGCTGCTACTACAATGAATGCATTCCAATCTTTTAAAATAAAGGGGTTACTAAAGACGTTTTTCTGCAGTAGAAGCGTGTTTGCATTTTTGTAGGGGCTACTATAATGAATGTATTCCAATCTTTTAAAACAAAAGGGAGCTTCGAAAAAACTCTGCTGTTATTCAGACCACGTCAATAAAGCGTGTTTCCTTTTTTTTTATTTTTGTTTTTGTCATGTGTGAACGAAACCTGAAGCAACGCGCCCCTTATTCCATTCCAGTTGTGGTGTTCTACATAGAGTGGGCCAAGAGTTCTTCCTTCCGTGTGCAACATATTCTTTCCTTTTTTTTTCTTTTTGCCTTCCGATGTGTACCGGCTAGCTCGTTTCGCGTAAGGAAGTGTAACGTGTACGAAATAAAAAAAAAAGCGCTCGGCACATTGTAAAGTGCGGCTTCAAGATGAAGTGCGGTAGGCACCAACTTCAATAATAATAATAATATCGAAAAATCTTCGCTCAGGCATGTTTATGAAAAAAGGAGGAGGTATAACAGGGAAGAAAAAGGCAGGAGATCGCCCTGGGCGGCGCACTATCGGCGCGACGGAGAGGTACCAACACGTACGCGGAGCGCCTGCCAGGCATCCGCCCGGGAAGATTGGTCGACGCCAGCGCCACCGCACCTTTCCACGCTGAAAGGCCCGCGCCCAGGCAGCCGTTCGCGCCACTCAAAAGTTCTAGTACACTCTAACAGTTGTCTGTTAATCGCCGACGAAGTCGAAGCCCATGTAGGCGCAGCTCCAAATCCCTCGTCGTCTGTGATCTTTTTCCAATAGCAAGCTTGAGCCGCTTGAGCAGCATCAGTCAGTTCTGATGCTTCATTCGCAGCAGCCGGAGAGCAATTAACGTTCGTTTGCACTGATCATCATTCATCGCGGTCACAAGTTTATGAACGCTGTCGCGGTCGCAAATATTGCCGACTGCAAGTTGTGAGCGGCTTTAAGCTAGTCTTGCTTTGGATATGTGTGAGGATTTTTTTTTTTTTCTACGGATGCTGTTGTGTCGCGTCGCAGTATATTGTGAATCAGCCGAACAATGTTTACCGTTGTATTACTAACAATGAAGAGAAAATATGTAAATTAAATGGGTGATTTGTAACTTTTTGGTATCATAGCAGCCTGCCGATAAACACTGACATCAATTGCGAATGTCATTTCATATAGCCGTGTAGACCCGGAATGCAAGATCGCAATGACATTCGTTATGAATGTCATTCGCTGCAAATGACATTACACGTGCCGTGTGACAGGGGTAAGGCGTAAAAAAGGGACAATGGACAGTATGTCTTGTTGTCCCATGGAAGCGTATTGATCGTGCGCTTCGCAGTGGATGCAAAAGATCAATATGAAGCGATGACGTGCATCTCACAACGGCCTGCCTTTGGTCCCTGCCATTCCAGGGGTAAAAATTGGAAGTAAAAAAACAATCCTTGGAATGCAACGTAATGAGGCCTCGGTCTCCATTATCGTCAAAGGCATGCATGGACATAAGAGTGCACATAGGCGTGCGCACGGGGGTGGGGGGTGGGGGTAGCAACCACTTTCCCTTAGTCACCCGAGAGGAAGGGGTGCAAAGTCTGCCCCATACATTGACTTAATGGGGGAGGGGGCACTGCAATGAACCTCCTCCTCCTCTACCCCCCCCCCCCCCCGAAAACCCTGCGCACGCTTATGATACTGCACAATGGTTCGACTGAGTAAAGGTATGGGGGAGGCTGCGTTCCGGTTCCCCCCACCTTCTTCCCTTGCGCGCATGCCTAAAGATGTACAAACGGGTCC
>JALIZH010011303.1:0-27016 GCA_030522465.1 Rhipicephalus appendiculatus
CACTCCCAGGATTAACAAAGCACACATATACCCCATAAAGTGGACTGGGAGACCCAGGCCCGTAGCCAGGAATTTTTTTCGGGCGGGGGGGGGGGGGGGGGGGGCGGGGCGGGGGGCACTTGTTGAAGGCTTTGAAAAACCCGTATTAACGCGATAGCGTTAAAGAGCTCGTTTCGCAGAAATTCCGGCGTCGGCGTCGGTGTCGGCGTCGTTGGTTGTGAGCGAAAAATCATCATCTTGTCCGTGACCGAAAAATCATCATCTTGTCCGTGACCGAAAAATCGAGAAAGATGCAAATAAAATAAATTATAAAAATTTTCGGGTCCGAGTGAGGATCGAACCCGGGTCGTCTGCGTGGCAAGCAGGTGTTCTACCACACAGCCATGCCTCTGCTTGGAAATACTGTGAAAATAACTTCCTCTGCTTGGAAATGCAGTGAAAATAACTTCCATGCTTCCCAAACGCAAGCGTCCTTTATATAGGCGTCGCAATATAACATGTAATATCCCAGGAATATTGCGTGGTACAAGCGTACATTGCCATCGGGCGTCAGAATATGTGACTATCATAACGATTCCATAGTTTAAAGCTAGCCACCCATTACAAGCGGCACACACCTTACTGCGCGTATTCCCTTAACACCACGTAGTAGGTGCATAGCAAGTTCGAAAACATTTCCCACATTTGCCGCGCATAATTTCTCCTGGTTTAAAGCATACTACCCATTACATAGTATGCACTAAGTGATTGAAGTACGCAGTAGGGACGGGATATCGCTATCGCGTTCAACTCTTAAAGGCGAAGCTTAAGGGTCCCCCCAATTTTTTTGATGATTTATTATTGGTAAAGCACCCCCCTTCATCCGAATTTTGGGGCTCGGCCTAGGCTCGGCCACGACGCAACTAAATTTCGCGCTGCTGGTCACGGGGTATCCGTTATCCGCTTCAAGGCCACGCGGAGATACACAGCGGAACTCGCTCGACTATAGCCAGTAAAGCTTTCGACTTAATGATAACGTTAACACTCACTCGCATGTTGAATGGGAGGCCGCTGCCGGACATCGTTTATCGATCCCGATATATGTATCATGGTGACCAGACCGACCAGTACGATGACCACGAATAGAAGTATCCGAGTGCCCTGCCCCGTCGTCCAGTCCATGGCATGCACTCGCAAGACGGCGACCAAGTCGTTCCGCCCCTCGAAGCGACTTTTAGAACCTTGAGAGCACAGCAACTCAGTCTTCTTCTTGTTCGCGTCGTTACCGCAGCTCGTGAAGATGACGGCCTTCGTCTTCTTCTGCGTTTGCTGAGGGCACAGCGCGCGAACAACTGTAAGCGGAGTACAGTGCATGGTACAGTGTACTGAGCGGTGACAGCTTTTCCGTTTTGGATGCCGTATTTTGTACTATAATGAACGTGTGCCTCGTCCCTTTTCTTTCAGGAAGTTCTAAATTAAAAAAAAAAAAGAAATGGATGCGTTGTTTTTGGCTTGAGCCAAAGCAGCTATTTGAAATGTTCTACCGATTTACGAGAACCTTGCTTCTCAGATAACGAGTAACGTCAAGCCGTATTCATCAATAGCCAAAATTATTAATCGAAGGCGAAAAGTGACCGCTGCCGGCGTCACATACGAGCGGGAAAAAAAACATGTGATGGCGCCACCATGACGTCAAAGGCCGCCAAAATTCGTGACGTCACAAGATGAGGTCATTACATGACATCGCCGCTTGGTCAAGGGTGGACCAATCCCGGTGGCAGTGCAGAGTCATGTTGGGTGCAGAGAGCTATCGGGGCCGGAGGCATCAGTATAATGGACTGACAAAAAAAACATGGCTGATCCCTCCGTCATAGGAATCGGTATAACACGCAAGTGAAACGTGTACTCACACAGGTGGTGCTTGTTGTTGAGTGATATATGAGAGCTTGTAGAATATGTATTTACGACGTCATAGCCGTGACGAATTTTACGACGTCATAGCCGTGACGGAAATACGTCACTAAAGTCTTGGTGGACCCCGGCATAAAACAATTTCGTGTTAAAAGAAACAGAAGATGGCTTTCGCCTTAGAGTTGTCTTAAATGCACAAGAGACAGTGTGACTTTTTTCTGCACCTTGCGTGCCGTCTGGCGTGGATGGAGTAATAAGGTCGCATAGATTGAGGTTCACAGAAATAGCAAGCAGATGCTTTCGTTGCTATATTTATTGCTTAAAGGAGTGTACACAGCAGACACTAAAAATCTTCCACGATGATTTTATGTGGAAGACTGTTACAGGTCACCCTAATAACGGCTGGTAATTAAGCGCTGAAAAGCATGGCCAGTAATTTAATATTATGCAGTTTACATGGCACATTTCATGATCTTTCAACCATCAAGTAGTCGAAAAACCACAGAGTGAAGAAATAAAAAGTATCAGGTCCCAATAAACCACAAATATCTCTGCGATGTACAAATAAGATCCAAATGTCTAAATCCATGAACAAGATCTGTGAGACGTCCCAGCCACGTACGTTTATTGCACTCACATTTATGGATGTCTATGGTATGCTGTTTTTGCACAAAAAATATACGGCTTATGGATTTTGTAATATGACATCTAATGTATGTTGCAGAAGCTTTACAATTCAACAGCCCATGGATTTTCTTTAATAACCTCCAGAGAATGTCACCCAGAGGTCAGCTACTACAAGCACTTGTAGACGTGGGAAAATGGACAATGAAAGCTTCAATGTTCGCGGTGATGTGAGAATAAGTTTCCCTGCACACATTGAACCTACCGACTTAAGTGATCTACTGTGAACGGTGAATTTTCGTCATTTCTCTCGGTGTATGAAGCCCCTGTTGCGTGAAAAAATTCAATTTCGCCGCAAGGGTGAATCAGTGCGAACTACGCTAGGCAGTGGCGTAGCCAGGGGGTGGCACACCAAGCACGTGCCCCCCCCCCCCCCCCCCGAAAATTTTTTTTCGCCATGGTATACAGAGCGAAAAATTGCCATTTCAAGCAGGTGCCCCTCCCGAAATCAAGGAGGTGCCCCCCCCCCCCCCCCGAAAAAAATTTCTGGCTACGCCCCTGAAGCTAGGCCAGCAGCTAACTCATTTAGCATCCGACCTGGCGTAAAACGCTGGCGTCAGGAAACGCGGGGGCTACAGCGAGCGAAGCGAAGTCTTCGTGCGTTACTATATCATCAATGCAAAATGAGTGGCGGTAATTAACTCAGCACGGACCAAGGTATATGAAGCCGTCTGCCAATTTTTTCAAGATAGCACGACCGCGCCCGGCCGCTCGAACAGTGTACGCTGTTTCAGCGGCAGCCACGCCCCCTATCCCTGGACCCCCTCACGGCACTCACGGGCCTTTCGTGCGACGAAACACGGCCGGCACTTTTCCTCTCCACATGAACATCGATCGTCGGCTGCCCTCGCACGCTTCGTCTTTGGACTTGCGACGATGACGGCAAAAAATGTGCCTTGAGGTTTTAATTTTAACGCGATATAAACGAAGTGGACACTCAAGTGTTTTCTCGAAATGGAACATTTTAATGAAATGTTCCATTTCGAGAAAAATATTGGACACAGCGATGCGTTGAAATCGAAGTTGAGGAGGAATTGGTTGCAGCGCGAACTTGACAAGAGGACACAAGAAGGAAGACAACACACGAAGATTGTCAACACACGCAACAGGACGCAGGCAAGAAGCTGTCCTCCGAGCTTCAACCGCCTTTCCCAGAGGCTATGCTTTTTCATACTACGACATCGTGGCATTCAAGGTAAGGCCGCATACGCAATAAGCTATACCGAAGAGGTCTGAAACTTTCCGGCCTCAATATTGGTGTGATTTAATTCAGAAGGCGCCGCGCAGGCGTAAATTGTTAAGCGCCACTTTTCCGGCAAATGTCCGGCAACAAAAATGACGTCACGGCCACCATATTTTCAACAATTTTCATCAGCCGTGCTTTGCCGTGCTCACCGATATTGGCGCTGTTGTCGCGCTAATCGCTTTTGGCGGGCTGCTTGCTGCTTGTGTCTACGTCGTCCACGCTACCCTGCTACCCTGTCCACGGTTCATGCTGCGTTTTGAGCCCAGTGTTCATTGCCAGTGCTAGTTTTTACCTTCTTTCAAGTAACACTGCCTGCAAGAACCTCGAGGAATCGTGTACGTATGCTTCACGTGTGTCTGACCGCGGCTTTCTTTTTGTTAGTGCTACCGGTCTGTGACGCGGCGGGCAAACTTGCACTGTTACCGTGCCTTTTGATTATGCATTTAGGGACCAGACATTCAGATGACATCATTGCTCTTGCCTCATGCACTCGCTCGATATAAATTAGAGAACGGGACACGCCAATCGAAAGTACTACGCTCATTCCAGCGCTTCAAGTCTCGAAATGTGGTTCGCGAATGTGGGTTTCACGTGTGTATGTGCCGTTCTTTAGGTTTTCTTAATTGTACTCATGTCTGCAACGTTATTGCACAACGAAGTGTAGTGCCTGTGGCTTCGCTTCGCCACAGAGCATGCGTTATAAATAGGTCCCGTTCTCTGCTCAATATATTCGACATATTGGTGCTCTTCTCGATGTCTCGTATTTACGCGTCGGGCCATCTCTAATGGTAAACAATGTGCTCTAGTGTGTTCGCCCATTTAAGCAATGAGTTTAAGGCGTATGATTAGCTCGCTTGTATACGACGCCGTCGGAACTTCACTGTAACGGTGATAGACCTGTAGTTTTTAATTCGACTGCTTGCTGCACATTTATGGAAAGTTATTACTTGGAAGATGTGTGTCGATCCCGACTGCGTTGGTCGCATTTAGATGGGGGGTGAACTGCTAGAGGCTCGTGTACTGTGTGATGTCAGTGCACGTTAAAGAACACCAGGTTGTCGAAATTTCCGGAGCCCTCCACTGTGGTGAGCCTCATAATATCGTGCTTGTGGCATGTGAGACCTCTGAAGCTTTTATGAATTGCTTATTTGTGACGAAAAAGGCGAGGCCGTCAGTTCGAAAGAGAGCTATATATGAGACGATGGTGTTTTGGGTTTGCTTGCACGGCCTGTGCGGCAGCCCGAGGCATCACGAACCAGAACACGTCATTGTGACTTTTGGGAGGCGGTTACTACCTTGCATGCCTATGACCAAACAGGACCTACCGAGGAATGCCACTCAGTTCTGCTATGAAAGCGGGTATAATTATTGTGCTCTAATTGACAGGGCTTAGCAATCATGAGCAGTGAATATTTTCATTGTCGAATTCGCTCAGCGTCTGGATCCGTTATAACTGGGTTATACAAATACCATTTATTGGGTGCTCTAGCTGCCATCCTTATAAAAGGGGAATGTGCGAGTGCATGGCAGGTGGCCTCATCTGGCATATGTTGTATGGCAGAAGGATTTTGTTCTTGCAGACATCATGTAGAATGTTTTTTCTAGATCCAAATTTAACTTGTAGCTTGCTTTAAACAAGAACCACATTATTCTATTTAGCATAGACATAGTGTATCTACTGCAGTTTGTGAAATGGTTAAAGCAATGATCATGGAGAAAATTTTTGTCATATTGCAAGTATGGTAATTTTTAATGGGATAGAGGCATGGAAGGGTGTTGTGTACAGGTATTGCCTAAACCATCTATCACTTCTGCCTCCATAATTTCATAGGCCAGTTGGCTGCTGTTTTAGCTGAGAATTATAAGGGCTATGTAAACAGGAGTACATGAGACAATGCAGCACAAAGAACCTCACTTGCAAAAAGAAACACCAGCCAGCTAGTTGACAGTGCAGAGTCAATTGTCTTTAACATGCATTAACATGCATTGGACACTATGCTGGTGTATGCAGGAGGTCACTAAGTGATTGCTTTTAAGAAAATTAGAATAGGATGACAGTAGCTGATTAAGGGTTTCTTGATGCATGCTGTAATAAATAAAAATAATGAAAGCATTGTGAAATGGAATTAGCTTTACTGAGCTCAGAACAATTTTTAGCAAGTGCAGCAGTTGACTGACTTTCAACATTATTAAATAAAGGTGGAACTGATCTATTTGGGTGATGCCTGTGTGTAAGTACAGTCTGTCTCGCAGCGAACCTGTGATTTCACAAATTTCGAGCAGGCAATCTAGAATATGTTTTGCATGTATATTTCATGCACTATTAAATATAAGCTTTTTAATTGCCACCAGTGTGTTTCACGTTTTCTGTTTGTCCTTGTCTTGCATGCCTTATGGTTCTGTGGGTTCTTTACTAACAACAGTTAACTTGTATAATGCAGGCACAGGATGTCTCTTATTTCAGAAATATGTAATCTGCTTTCTTTAAACTGTGCAGGGTGAAGGTGGTTATTGCTCAATGAACTCTTAGTCACCCATGAATCTAAGCACCTGCAGCGACTGAGTTGCATCGATCAGAGTGAACCGCCACAAGGAGCGTCGTTGGACTGAGCACAAACTGTCATATGCACTGGCTATGCACACCGCAATTCGCAGTGGGCATCTTGTCTACTGGCATCTCACAAAAGCTCTACAGCATCCTTGAAAGCGTTAAACTGTGGCAAGTGAGTGTCAAAAGGGAGTAAAATGCAGAGTGTGAACACACAGAAGCACATCAGTGCATTGCACAACATTAGATTATGGTATAGACATTGTGCCAACTAGCAAGCGTTCACGAAGAGCTGCACCTGTACCGAGTGGATCATTGCAACATCAACTGATACCCATAATGTCACCTGGTGTGCTTGAGACATTGGTGATTTGGGGTTGCAGAAAGGATGGCATATTAATTCAAGTGACCCCTACATAACCAGGTCATTTTAACCAGTGCTTCCACCATTCTACTTGAAGACCTTTGATAAATGATGGTTATGAACTTAAGGTTTAGCTAAACGACCACCTCACCGAGCCTCATCAGTGTTTTCTTTTTTTTTTGCACATTTCTCATATCCCACTGTTACTTGTGCATTGTGAATCGTATAGCAATTTTACTTAATATGTCACTCCGACCTGTTAGTATAATGAATGTTCTTACTGGCTGTGGCAGTTGCACTTTTGATGAATGTGAAAATGTTGGAGGCCGCTATATCATGGAAAATCAGCACATGTTAAAGAACCCCTGATGATGATGATGATGAATTAAGTTTATTCTGGTCCAGAGAACATGCAGGGGAGACCCCGTGCCACCTGGCTGGTTGAAATTTCAGGATCCCTCGATTGCAGAATGCCTCATAATATCTCGTCATGTTATCTAATATCTCGTCATGTTATTATTAATATCGTTATGTTATTATAATATCTCGTCATATTATTTGGTGCTGTATTTAACGCTAATGCTTTACAGCCATGCCTTCTGTTCATAAACAGCTTCTTTTTTTCTTTTCATTTTTTCCCGACATTGTGGCAAGCTGTCATGCAGTTGTGCTATGCAGCTTTTTTTTTAAATGCTAAACATTTCTTTGCGTACTGCAGACACTTTGAGCGTTTCTATCTATCTATCTAGCCGCCTACGTCTGGGTGCTCTCGTGATCAGCTACTTAACTTGGGGTAGACCAAAATTAGTATGGCAGGGTAAGAGGGTTTGACGATTATGACTGTCTGATCATGACATGAATAATGTGAAAATCCCGTTGCATTCGATGTGAAACCTTTGCCTCCAGACACGTGTGGCACATACCCGTATGCCACGGTATGCGGGTATGCGCCACAGATTTTTGACAGTTTATATCTACCGAGGAACAGCGAGAACAGACATTGGTAGTTTATATGCGAGGGTGTTAAGAAAAACCGACACTGGCAGCGTTGACCCGACGAATGCAAAAAATATACGTTATGGTCCCAGCAGGAATCGAACCCAAGCATTCTGCGTGGTAATACAGTATTCTACCACAGAGCCACACCAGGTCTTGGAACTTCTTAGGAAAAATATCCTATGCAGGCGTAATGTTTGTGAAATGTGAATTGTGGTTGCAGTGCTGCCCATCTTATTTTATAAACATTAAATATGTACTGCAATGATGCAGGCATCACGTCAGGTTAGCATCAATTGTACTTAAGCACCATCCACTGAAGTTTGTCTACGTAGCACTATCCAGGGCTGCCATCCTCGCAAGCACAAGTGCTACATTGCAGCCTACCGCTTCTGGTGTTGGTAATACCCATGTTGGTCTTGGCATCGTTACGCACTTGTAAACCACTGGTTATATAAAAGATATGCGACTGTTCAACATACATGTTTATGTGCATAACATTTGTACATATGTTTAGCATCATTTCGTAACGTTTCACTCGACAAAAAATTTCGCCACAGTCACCACCTCTCCACATGTTTCGCATGACATCAATTCCCATGGTACGTGGGATCTGCCGAACTTTTTTTTTTTTGCTGCAGACGGTGTTGCTCAATATTTTTTGTAATTTCATTTTTTTTGTATAATTTGTTCACACTGTACATGATAAACTTGTTAATGTACTAACCTGCTAAAGCTAAGTATGTGTACTAGTATACCAGATACTGCTCTTCCTATGTATTTGCTGGGTCACGTCAGTACAGACTCTTGTGAAGTGTTGTACTTACATATATTCGCTTGTGAATCTTTTTCCTTAGCATCAAGTTTTCTTAACATGCCTGTTATTACAAGTACTTTGTGAAAGAAGATAGCCTTGTACTGAAGACACACAATGAAGTGTCTTTGTTTTGTAAATTTTCTTTAAAAGGCTACTGTAAATCAGTCATCACATTCATTGAAAACAAGCCAACTTATGTGAGCAAATGCATGCCTGTATATCATGTAAAGTTGTCTATTTATAGCGCAAATGTTTTTTGTGGGCAATTATCAGTCACTACCATTTGCTGAAAAGTGTTAGATGCAACTGTCTACTACCTTTTACAAGTGATAGCGTTTATGATGAATAAACTGTGTAAGATTATCTACAACTGTTTTTTGTACCTATAACTTTACACGACTACTGCAAATTAGTAAATTATGTGCCCACAGAGTTCTAAGAGCTTACATTAGCATCTCATGCAAGTATATAGAGATTGCATTATTTGCAAATGTAAGCTCCGAGAACTCTGTGGGCATATTATCTACTAATTGAGGTTCCAAGGGAAGGCCACGTACAGTAGCCAGCACATCTCCACAGTACGTCACATATGCATGGAGGCAACGTAAATCTAACATTCCTGCCTAGTACAGGATGTTGTTAGCATGTTTCAAATGCGACATGTGGGCAACGTTTTGTCAACATGATTTGGGCGGAAAGTCTTTGGTTGTGGCAACGTTGATTCTTAGTAACACGGATAAAAAAGAACGTCTGACGGATATGTCTAAGGTTCCATTGAGAACATCTCCTGGATGTTGATGTGATATATGTGGTTTACTGGGTGATGGCAGCATGACTTGAAGTATACCAGAGTGGTGACGTTAGCCAACCGATATGGCGGCTGCAACATTTCGCACGTGTGCCATCCGGTTTTCCGCACCAGTACCACCGGAACATGCGTCTCCAGCGAACGAAACATCATCGACGGTATATATCGTCCGTGGACGAATCCGACCATGAGGGTCCGCCTGGACGCGAGCATCTTAATTCTTTTAAAACCTTTTGTTTTACGGCGAAGGTCTTAGATGCCTCATCAAACGCGAAAATTTACAGTGGGCGGTGTCAACACGAGTGATTAAAATAAAAATCATTCTCATGATATGGCGTCATCATGATGTCACAGATCCCCAAAATTTTGTGATACCACTATGATGTCACATAACGTGACGTCACATCACGACGTCATCGTATGACAACGTCTTTTGATCCAACGTGGGATGATCCCGGAGGCAGTGCCAAAGCAGGTGAGGTGCAGAACGCTTGCTATGCCTATGATCCTGGAGGCAACCCGCCGCGGTGCCTCCAGGATGGCTGTGGTGCCCGACGGCTGATCCCGAAGGTCGAGGGATTAGTACGTCGACTGAGAAGGAAGAGAAGATGGCTTTCGCCGTCGAGTCTTCTTAGGCGAATGCATAAGGGACCCCGTGAGTTTATTGATTCGCTGGCATCGTCATCATAACTGCCGTGCACATCTACAATCCCAACGTTTTTGTTCATGGTTATCGCTACAAGTCTAGAAATGGAGCCACACTTCGTTTCTAGGCTTTGTGTTGGATGGATGGATGGATGCTATGAGCGTCCCCTTTATAACGGGGCGGTGACATGTCTGCCACCAGGCTCGAAAAAAAAAAACTTTCTTTTTATGTTGGTCTAATGCCTTATCTACATTGATTAAATCTATGTTATAATAGCAAAGAAAAATATAAATTCATGGTCCATCTCTCTGCCTCTTAAGGCAGAATGACCTTATTTTTCCCCATTCTTCATTTTTGTCCTTTATCTCTACTTTTCTGCCACCAATACTCTAACCGTCTCTTACTTATTTCTATCGCGGACGTGTTCAGCTTTCCATTGTTGTCCCTAAAACCCAAGGCTTCATGTAGACTCGTGCCCACACGTATATCTGGGTGGATATCGCAACATTCAATCAGTACATGTTCCATCGTTTCCTTAGTTCCCCCCACAGCATGTACATTGTTCTTCTTCGTTGTAGACTTAAGGGAGCGCCCTCTAACGCCCTCCCTTAAGTCATTGTATGGGACTGACTTTGCTGCCCCATCCCCTGAGTCTTAGCGCCTCCCTCCCTATTGTCAATGTATGGGGCTGACTTTGGATTCGCTTGGAGGAACTCGTGCTGAACGGTTGTGTCGTCCGCGATCTCCTGGCCCTGGCGTAGCTCTCGCCGATCGGCCCCGGCCGTCCGCGATCTCCTGGTGCTTCGTAGCTCTCGCCGATCGGTGCCCCGTCCTCGACCTGCTTCGACCCAGGTTCTATAAACGTTGCTTCGACCGTCTCCCTATCTTTTTCTCTCTTATTTCTCTTCGTCCTTCCTGTTGGGTGCTGCGCCTACTCCTTCCTTTCCGCTTTCTTTTTCTTCTTTTACTTATCTTTTTCCCCCCACTTACCCCCTCCCCTCAAGGCACTGCGCCGTGCTCCCTATAGGGCTGCAGAAATTAGGTGCCTTTTTCCATTCTTCTTCTAACCACCAACAACAACAACTTTGCGCCCACTCTCTTACGTGACTACGACTTTGCACCCCCCCCCGCACGCCTATGTTAGAGTGTACTAGAATACCTATGTGAAACCCTACGCTCCTTGACAGAGGCGATGGACGCCAGGATGTTTTGCATGCGCCTCCATGGCCCATGGCGCCGCGAGCTTTCTGCTTCATGCCACGGATGCGTCCATCTACGTATATTGCTTCCATGGTGTCTTGATCGCGTCGATCTGCTGGGCATCAAATCTCAGAGTAAACGTCATACGTTGTAGGGCGCTGAGGCGGCGTGATGACTTACATGCTTTGTGCCAGGGATGCCAGAAACGAACATGTTATATAGGAGAGACTTTGCGTAAAAAAACTACCTTTTGCTCTCGAATATCTGAAGCGTTACACGCAAGTTGTACTCTTCTAAGGGTGCATCCAGTGTTCTAATGAGTTGCGTTGCATATCTCGAAGGCCGTGTCAAGAAAGCGTCATGTAACACATACCATTACCGACAGATGGCAGCACATTTTCCGAGAGCTGCAAGAAAGCGCGCTTTTAAACTTGCTTGCGGTCCGCGGACTAACCATTTGAGAGTTGATAGATCGAGAATTTTTAGCTCACCTCAAGGGGTTTTGCTTTGTGCATTCGGTTTAAGATGCCTCCGCGAAAGAAATTAAAGACGGAAGGTGCTGTTGAGAAAGCAGGTAAGTGCGTTACGTTTGACTACAGTGCCTATGTTTGACTGAGAGGCCGACGTGAACGTTAGGACGAGAAATGAACGAATTGACAAGCGATGTTCGGTAGCTCAAGAAAGTCATTCAGCGGCTAAATAACTGCTCGCACGCTACTGCGTACCGAGCACGGTATTTGAGACAGTGATGAAAGCTTGAATCACTGGTAAGATTGTTGTTATCCAGCCTGTATTTGGATTAGATGGGTTCATTCTCGACTGTCGTACCTGAGTCCCTTGCAGTAGCTTCGTGTTCTAAAGCGGAGCTTTTCCCATCTATTCGTGCCGTTTTTGTATTTTCCAGCTGGTTGCTAGAGCCGCAACCACGAGACGAAATAAACGTAATGACTCTCTATTATGTTGTAGCACATGTGCAACTAAAACCAAGGTGCTCTCAAAGACCTCTCACATGGGTTATCCTCGATAGGTTCACCTATACCGATTTTGAAGAAATGTTCAGATGGCGTTTAACAAGAAAAAGAAGAGACGTTTATTCACTTTCTTGGATCGCCCAACGTGCACAGCTGAGAGCACAATGAGGAAACACTCGAGACAGAAGCTTTGACTTGTGGCTCATTTTTTCATCGCAAGTAAATTGGTGCCGCATACATGTGTGTGGTCAACTTGTGCCCTGTTCCAACAGCTCTGGTTGCGTTTTTCTCGGAGTTCAAAAACTCTCCTTCACGCAGTGAAAATATATAACACCTTCATGCGTGAAGGATTCCGCTCTTTCCACAAATGCATTTGATTTTCAGAAAGATGTTCTTTCTCTTCCTACTAAACCCTGTTTCACAGACACTGATTTATTTGTTAAGTGGGAATGCTTAACAGTGCATGCTAATGATCATTTATATAATGAGTAGGATATTTGCTTAGCGGAGCAGAGGCGTTTTACCTACACTTTGTACAGTTGTCTCATTGGCATTATTGATACGTGACATACTCACACCACATTTTACCCCGTCTAGCTAGCCCCAAAACATGAAGAGGAGATGCATAGGTGCAGAAATTGCCAGAACACCTTCGCAAGGCTGCATTTACCTGTAGCTTATGCCATGCACAACATTATCTTTCAGTTATCTGTATGTGGTGCCTATGACATGCCTTGTTTTTTTTGTGGTTGTTGTTGTTGTTTTACTTCCTTTTTCCATCTCTCAGGTCAGCTGGACAAACAAGCATCAAGGGATACACAAGATGCAGATGAAGTGGTTCACTGGCTGCTCAAGTCTGAACCAGAAAGCCGCATAGAAAATGGTGTAGACATGAAGGTAGTGTGACGTTCATGAAGACTTTTTTTTTTTTGCTAGATTTTTCTTAGGGGGTACGATGTTTCCGACTACTCGAAGTACTCATTGCCTGTGTTAGGGAAAAAACGTGAATTTAAAGAAAAAAACTTGAAAACCCCAAAGCACCCTCAATAATATAATATTACAGCTTTTCCATAGCCACTGTCACTCTTGTCTCCAAGAACTCATATTCTGTCAAGACATATAAGCCGTCACGTGGGAGCAGCACAATGTGACATTTTGATGCCCGCTCCAGCTCACTTGGTTATTGCTCACGTTACTACATCAGTACTAGCATCATTCATGCTTTTTTGGCAGCTTGTTTCTTTTAATGCCACAGTGGCTGAATTTCGATAGGCAAAATTCAAGAACACCCGTGCAATTATATTTCGGCTCAAGTTGAAGAATCTCAGGTGGGCAAAATTAACTCCAGAGTTCTCCACAAGTGCATGTCCCCATAATATGGCTGTGATTCTAATGATCCAGAAATTATTAATCATATCTATTAATGTATAAGCAATAATTGATGGGGTTTAACGTCCCAAAATCTATTAATGCATAAGCATTTAAGTTTCTAGGCAACTACAGTGCTACAGCTGTACACGTGACGTCACATCCCATGTGATACCACATGTCACGCCATCACTCAGCGCTGGCCACATGTCTCTAAAGTGTCGGTATACTACATCGTTGATTGAACTGCCTGTGCGTACATGGACTACTGCTGCGGATGTTGTACATACTTTTTTTTCCCTTTCTTTGTGCCCGCATACAATACTTCTATTTTACCCCTCCCCATACAATGTTCAAAAAACTCAAGCCTGTGATGTGGTTTGAATAAGTAGACAAAAAAACAGACGAAGAAAAAGTCACTGCATTGTGCCAATTGTGACAGCTCAAAGACACCACATTTTCATCATGGCTTAGTAGTTAAACCTGGAATATGATAGTTGGAGTGCACCCACGTATTTGAAGATGCAGGTCCCTGATTCCCACACATAATTTCATGATGAGGAAGTGTATTTTGTAGCTTCTCGTTAGGAAAACTTCCGCAAGCAGCTGTGCTCAAATGTAAAGGCACAAAAGTGAGCATAGCTCATAAATATTTGCTATTTCTGTCAAGTCTAATCATTCAGCATATAGTATCCCGTTTTGCTCAGCTTTCATTCACTGCTGTATCTGCTACTGCAGATCCCATCCTCAATCATGCTTCTGTGGATGGTACAGGCATATAGCATAATCAGAGAGAAGCATAAGAGCGTGTACGTACACTAAATTAAGCTACAGTTACCTGATATGACGGTGAATTCACATCTATAGTGTTCTGCCATGGAATATTGTATCAACCTGTTCCATGCTCCCACGTTACTCTTTTAAAGCAAAAATGTTGTTTCAACTACATTCATCATATTTGATAAATTGAAACTAATCAAACCTCACGCTAAATGATGACTTTTTTTTCGTGTATGCTCATGGTGTAAGGCTTCTGATTAACTTATCTCAAAATACTAATCTGTAAATAATTACAGAGATGTTTTATTTCAGCTGTGGCCTACTTGAAATTAGAAGCTTGTTTTGCGCCTTTTCTTTTTGATTGTTGTGTCTGTTGTCACAAGACACGTGATATAGTTGCAGCTCACAGAGCGCAAGGGCTTTATAGTCGCGAGTACAAGAAGTACTCAGCTGTACTTGCGAAGCAGATCTGAGAGCCAAGTTTGCAAGAACCTCTTCCTCTTTTCCAGAAAGTGCTCTCTCTCTTGATCAAGTCAGTTGTCTTCATTGTCACCAGGATATGGACATGGCAATGTTCCAGTATGATAAAATGGTCTACTGTTTCTCAGAAAGTACTATACGTGTGTAACATGTTAATGAACATTCCAAAAGCCTGTGCAGGTTTAAGAGGGCCAAATGTGTGAAACTAACCTGCGATGAGGACATAATGTCATAAACTGTGTTATTCAACATTACTCCTGCTGCTTTGCTATCCTTGTATTTCTTTCCACTTTATTTATTTAGTTATTTTTGCTTTTATTGAAACCCTATAATGTTAAATGTAGTCTCTAAAAAAAAGCTTGAAATTCAGCTCTTTTAACTCTTTACGTCTGCCGCCGCATTTCTAGCCTCTGCCTTTTTCACAGATTTTTGCACAATCCACCTTATCATCCCTATATTATTCTGTGGGAAGATACGAGGTGTTTGCTGTCCCAGACATTTATTTCACAGTCGCTTGAACATGGATGACCGCAGACACTGTGACTCTTGCTGGAATCGTCTTCTCTTGCACTCGGCTCGAAGGTGCGGAGCAGATGAGGCACAACTTCGACGTCATCACCCAGACTCTGACGGCTTGCCATAGGCCCCCTTCTAGCGAGGTAAACAGCTGCTCATAGGAATCGCTCTTTTGCATACTGGCTACCTCACTAAAGGGGGGGGCCCTATGGCAAGCTGTCAGCGTCTGGGCGACGACGACAAACTCGCACCTCATCTGCTCCGCACGTTCGAGCCGAGCACAAGAGAAGACAATCCCGGCAGGAGTGACAGCGTCTGTGGTCATCTGTGTTCAAACGACTGTGAAATAAAATATGTGGGATAGCAAACGCCTCACATCTTGCCACAAGTAGTGACTAGTATGTCGGAATGGCAGTGCTACACCTGCTCGTCCCTTCGCCAACGCACTGAGTGTTCATGGCTGCCCCCGTTTCTGGTGTGACCATGGTAAAGACCTTCAACCCCGTTCATTCTGGCTGACCACGGACACATAAAATATATGAGAAGATGGGAAGACACGAGGCATTTGCTATCCCACGTAATTTGTTTGTTGTTGCTCGGACATGGGACTACCACAGACGCTGTCGCTCTTGCCAGGATCTCCTCTCGCGCTCGGCTTGCACATGCGGAGCAGCCGAGGCGCAGTTTCGTCGTCTCACAGACACTGATGGCTCGCCATAACTCCACCGGCCCACATATCTCACCCCACACTAGCCATCCACTGGTCATGTATTAAAACAGTTACATTTTCTATGTCCTTATAGGCGATGCGCAAAGCGCCGACGACGCCATCTGCCGCCACGGCTCGGAAGCGCTCGCGGGTCCGGGCGAGCAGTCTTCCCGCGAGTGTGTAGGCGAGTGCACGGATGGATGTGTTTTTATCGTGATTTAACGACTCTGTCGGGCTTCAGCGATGCCGAAAAATAACTGCTGCGTTGTCGGCTGTTCAAACGCATACAAAAAATCGCCAGGAACGCACTTCTACAGGTTTCCGGTGCTATTTCATGAGCGATAGCGACGGCGGTGGTTGATTGCGGCTGTCCGAAAAAGGTACACAATCGCACTTTGTTTACGGCAGTGTTAGAACGGTTACCGTGTTTTTATTTCTCCATTTATGTCGCTACGTCTTCAGCGAACGCTGCTACGTTTACACTTGGTCGCCTCGCCTGCATTGTAGACGCTACAATACACATGAGGTTGTTATTATTGATAAGACACGATGCCTAGGCTCTCTTGAAAAACGAATGGCGCGAAGCGCAATGCCAGAGAATGTGGGGCAGGTGACGGCTCCTTTACAAAAGCGCCCTGAAATCACACGTATGCTGCCCGAAATCGGCTGCATTCTACCTATTGATGGCACTGGAATGTGATCACCAGTGCAGAATGTTCGCTGTGCGCTCACCTCAACTATATGCATATTGGCTGTAAAACATGACACCTGTGCGCATTGAAGGCTTTTGACAGGACATTCAACCGATTCAACCTCCTTTTGAATGCCTCGTAACATGACCTCATGCTAATAGGAAACCCTTGATGTACCCCACTAATGCTCATTCGCTTTACAGAAGCTGTGTTATGAGTGGGGCCATAGGCGTGCGCACGGGAAGGGGGGGGGGGGGGCTTTCCTATTCGCCTAAGAGGGGGGGGGGGCGCAAAATCTGCCCCATGCATTGACTTGGTGGGGCCTGGGGCGCTGCGATGATCCTTTGCCCCCCCCCCCCCCCTTGATGGGGAACCCTGCGCACGCCTGAGTGGAGCCGATTATGAAACTGACGTGTTTTCTTTTCTTTATTCTTGCTGGTGGTGCTAGCTACTGGTTGCTATGTTTTCTTTAGCATGTAATTGGTGAGTATATGTTGGTTCGTAACTAATCACGTGAAACGTTCTCGCAAGAATCACGTAATTAGCGTATCTACTCACGTGCCATGTTCCCGCCAAAACCACGTATTATCACGTAGAACCTAACGCCATTTTTTCAACACTTGGTAATAGCTTGCAAAAAACCTAGCAAATACGTTACCAAGCAGGTATAACAAGCTAGGTGACCACCAGCTCCGCAGTGACTCAGTCTCGCGTCACTAGCGCAAGCTGCCGACATATTTTTTCACAAGTTTATCGTGCTGGTTTCAAAGTTTTACCAACGCTGACCCTTCGCGTGGCCGCACCCGTGAAATCCATGCGCCGGTGCGACAGCGCTCCCTCAAAATCTACTATATAAACACATGACACGTAAACGAAGCTACTGTGTCGAGAAAAAACTTTGGTTCACGCGTTGGTTCACTATTATAAACTGCGGCTCCTTTGCGCACACTATCACCGCAAAAGTAATCGTTTGGGACGCGCACAAGTGGCAAATCGCACGCGCGCACTTCCGTCATGCTTGCATTGAAAGGAGGCGTCTGCTACGCGACCCGCGCGCGTTTCCGACAGCCGCCGCTACGCGGCTTTCCGTGGCGCCCCTATAACCGCTGCGCATCGCGTATATGGACTGCAAAAGACAGGAATGACCTTCCTCATGTCGTCGTCCCCATTTCTTGCCCATCAGCATTTTTGGATCAACTGTATGGTACATGTCTTTCACAATGAAAACTCGCAGCAATAAAAAAGAACTTTTATTTCTTACCCCACCCCATATGTAGTACCCCCCTCGAAAGGTCTTTAAAGAATTCAAAGTGATGTGATGTAGTGTACATATATTGCTGTAACTGTAGCAATATCCACTCACAATTGCCCATTTTCAGTTGTCGGTATATTTAGTTCTCTTCCGCCCTTGCATGTATTTCTATTCTCTTGTCGCCCATTTAGTTACTAACAAATTATGAGTTGCGTCTTCTCTATGCATTGCATAATGTACCCAAGTCCACTTCCTTCTTTTCAATCCTAACAAAACACATTGGTTGGGACGAACGAGAAGGTCAGAAGCTCATTTCTGTAACCAGTATCAGTTGCGCCGTCTTCCAATCTCACGTCTTTCCGTTTACTCCAGTTCAGCATTGATGACCTAATCGAGTGCCCCGACAGCACATCATGTTGGGACGGAGTGAGAAACTATCAGGTAAGCCCTGGCCCACCATTTTGAATTCTTGTATCATGCGGTGGGCGCACTGGAAGTGTCCACATTGTGTGGAGCCAACCCAAAATTAATTTCATTCATAGCCAGCACTAGGTGTGGTGTGTTGTTTGTTCCTCTGCTTCGTCTTTGTTTTTACTTCGCTGTTTCCCGTTTCAAGATGTCGCTTGTGTTCATGTGTTCATACGTATTTTCGTCTGAGTTGTCGCGCCGTTCAAAATCCATTAATATGGTTTATCGGCTTGAGACGAGCAGCATGCTTGCTTGTCTGGAACAGCAGGCACCAATGAATGACTCTGAGTAGTGCACGGAGTAAACCTTTATTTTTTCCTGTCCTTTACTACTTACTTGAGCAAAGTACTGCAAGCAGTAAAAACGAACAACAAAATTTCGAGAAAGTGAAAAAGAGCATGGGGGTGCTTGGGTGCATATATATGAAGTATTTTTTTCGGAAATAAATTCAGTTGCGAGTGTAGCGAGTGTCGTGTCCTTCTTGTCCCCTTTGTCCCCGTCTAAAGTGTGCTACTTCACCATACGGTATAATGATCAGTCACCAACTAGCCCAGCTCTCAACCTTATTGAACATTTAGGATTACTTTAAAAAAAATGCTTGACACCATTTTCAAGAAAGTCAGCTGGGTAGATTCCGAAAAAAAAAAGTGGTACACATATGCACCACTGTCTTTTTAGCGTGGCATAAAAAGTGGTATGTAGAGGCGTGAGCAAAAGTGTGCAGACCACGGGATCGCGTGGCCGAATGCATCAACGCGCCATCTAGCGATGTGACGCCTGCTGCGGTGCGCATGCGCGTCCCGTCGTATCAGTTGGCCTCTCATGCCGCTCTGTCTGACGCGGTTATGGCACTCGTAGCCAAAACGACAACTGGGTGTCGCTTTCTTTGCTCCATAGAATCTGTGCCGTTCATTTACGTAGCGGCTGCGACGTGGCCGGTTCCAGCGCCGGGCTCACGTCGTTTTCACGCCGGTTGATTAGCCGAAGTAAGCATAGCTAGTATCGCATTACCTGATGAAGCCAAGCACACAAAATTAAGTTTTCTCAGCCCAGCTAGCCTTTGTCGCTTTAAGCCAAGTTAAACTAAATGTGCCTATTTAAGTCAAAGTAAGTATAGCCGATACTAATCAAAGATAGTTGAGCACGGTATCACCTAATAAAGTCGGGCGTAAGTAGGTTTAATTAAGCCTAGTCCAGCTTGCTGTTTTCATGTTAAACGAAGTAAAGCTTAGATGAGCCCAGATGAGTCGTGGTAAGTATAGCCAAATCTAATTAAGCATAGTTGATCTTGCTATCCCTTAATTTAGCCGAGCGAAATTAGCCTAAATAAGGCAAACCTAACCGCGGCCAATTAATCCAAGTCGACTTTCTCAAGAGCCCAGAGAAGCCAAGCCCAGGAAGATACTAATTACTCCTTATCGACCCCAAACTAATTAAGCTCATTTACGTCTAATTAGTGTAAGCTAGGGCGAACACTAATTATACCTGATTAATTAGTATGAGATCCAACCAAACACACCCTCGATACTGGAGTTTCATGTGACATAACTTACGCTAATTATGCATAACTAAGCTAATTAGGCAGTGTCAAGGTAGTATAGATAAATCTGATTAAGCGTGGTTGATCATGGTATCATCAAACTAATCGGATCGTAATTAGGCCTAATTAAGCAATACCTCATTAAACCCAAATAAAGTAATTGAAGTCGAATTCTGATGAGCTCAGAGATGCGAGCTCAGGAATATGCTAATTACTCCTGACCGAGTCGAGTATCATTAAGCTAAATTAGATGTAATTAGTGTTAACACTAATTATAATTATTAGTGATTAATGTGTGTGACATCATTTCGTGCGGTTGGCTTCATCAGGTAATGCGATACTAGCTATGCTTACTTCGGCTAATCAACAGGTGTAGAAAACGACGTGAGCCTGGCGCTTGAACCAGCCCCGTCGCAGCCGCTACGTAAATGAACGGCACCGATTGTATGGAGCAAAGAAAGCGACACACAGTTATCGTTTTGGCTACGAGCGCCGTAACCGCGTCAGAAAGAGCAGCATCAGAGGCTAACTGATACGATGGGACGCGCATGCGCACCGCAGCCGGCGTCACGTCACTAGATGGCGCGTCGATGCATTCGGCCACACGATCCCGTGGTCTGCACACTTTTGCTCACGCCTGTACATATATGTACCGCTGTTCTCAGGTGGTACCAAACAAAAAAAACAATTTCGAACAGGAACATTATTTATAAGTTTCTGAATTGTTTGCAGTATCCAATGTACAGCGGAACTTATTATTTGCAGCATGCATAGCTGTTGTGCATTTATGCCAAGCATACTCAAAGGCATACATCAGCCAACGTGATTTCGCGACTACATTAATTCGCTGCGCCTAAAGCGGACATGCGATTGGCGCCACTTGTTCAAATAAAGCTTCCACTACAATAAAAATGGGACTGCTGCCTATATGCCGTGCGATAGCTGCCCTAATAGAGCTAATACCATCAGCCAAAATTAAGCCCAGAAATAGTTCATTGAAGAGAACGGAATAATTAGGGCAGCAAAAGCTCTGTCTGAGTTGCAAGTGAATCTTTAGGTTCTGTTCAGTAAGCGGGTAAAATGGGACATTTCACTGACATGTTGAAGCAATGTTTTCAAGGTGCTAATTTAGGGCACTGCAGCGGATAGCAAGCAGTAATCAAGGCACGTGCAATTTCCAATTTGCTGTCCGCGTCACATGTCGTAGCGAAGTAAGAACTTAAAATAGCCTTCTATACCTCGGTAGATGGTACCACCAATAAGAGCGGTGGAAATTTTGACCTTTTTTTTTTTATTAGGCCTGTTTGAAACATAGTGAAAAAGTGGTGCACATTTGTAGCACTGTCCTACAAAGGGTTAACTGACTAAACTCTAATCGTACATGCTGTAAAACAATTATTCTAGTTGTAATCAACCCATTTTGTCATATGAATGCAAGTCGAGCCTCGACAGAGCATTTTTCCCTCTAAAGTGGTTTTGTCGTTCTCTTTAATGCATGTAAAGAGCCTTTCTGTTTCCTTCCTTCCTTATTGTCTGTATAGAAAACTTGACTGCAATCTTTGTGGCTCCATGCCCCATTTCCAGGCACGAAACATCTTACGAGACCAGATGAAACTTGGCCACCAGTGCTTCTTTTACCACAGCAACTGCAAGACTCCCGCAATAGTCGGCATTGTCGAGGTACGGACACAAACAACGAGCATGATGCAAGACGTGTGTTTTGTTAATCTTGCTAGGCTGTGAACAAAGTTACAATTTCACAGCATCAACATGGTATGAACAGCAGGCTATAAGAGAACGAGTTTCCTAGCAGTTCGTGACCATAGGCAGTAAAAGCATGCAGCTCTCTCTATAAGTTGATATCACAGGAGCACATACCAACACGGCAGTCAGTGCCTTACACGACCACAGAAAAGCCTTCTTAATGTTTCTGATAGTTCTCACATAAATTTCGGCAATCTTGAAGGACATCTACAAAATTACAGCATCAGCAAAAGAACATACTTAGAGATCCTTGCGGGCTTTGAGGCATTTCTCCTAAACTAACGGCGTTCTTGATGTATGCTTGCTAACAGTTTGATGACCAGTTACATTATAGCGCTGCCAGCAACACTTAACTTTGGTGCATTTTTATGCTGGTGTGCACCACAACTGCTTCCATGTGAACCTTGTGTGCCCTTAGCACTTACTAATCATTTAGTATACTGTTGTAGTTATGACAATAATCATTGCATTGCAGCAGCTGCAGTAAATGTGACAACACACGAGAGAGCTGTGATTGCAAACTGTGTTGTGCCTGTCACGCCTGTCACTGAAAACAAATGAGAATTGCTTGTGATGCATGCGGCTTGCTTATGGAAACAGCAGAAAGTATTTATTCCCTCTGGTATACTTCCTTCGCACTAGGTTGTCAAGGAGGGCTATCCTGACCACACACAATTTGACAAGAAAAATAACCATTATGACAGGTAAGCTGAGCTGCAGTATGTATATGGTGTACGTTAGCTGTTAGTAAGAAAGTACTGCGTCATCTTTCAGAGTTGCTCTTATTGCCTCATTTGTTTCATGGCGTTAGTTTTCACGCCAGTAAAAAGTTCTGGTAGAATTGGTTGGAGGTCGGCACTCTTTCACTCTGTCTCTTGATTACTCTCTTAAGGGCAGATGCGATTCGGAAAAAAAAGTTGCGTTAATCTGTAGCCTTTTGCTGTACATAGAGGATTTTATGCTGATTTCAAATATGTAATTAGTTTTATAGTAAGTTGTACATTTTTCATTTTGTACAACGACAATGTGTAAAACATAGTTCTTTTTGTAGACTCTTCTTTGGCCAGTAAATGTTTATCGTTCTGAGCCATTATTGGCTCATATTGCTGCAGATTATCTGTAGAATGCAAATAACTATCAAGAAAGCGCGTATAAGACATTTTAATGGACAAGAAAAATTGTAATGTGAGAAGCCTTGGAATGCTCCGGCCATACTAATTGTTTATTTAAGGTTTGTAATAATTACATTAGGTGATATCAAGTTTTCAAAGTAAATACTTGCACTCCGCACCTGTTAAGAAATATGTGGGCAAAATTTCATCCCGATCTGGCTATCAGAAGTACCAAAAACATGATGTAAAAACTCATGAAGTTGCCCAGCATTGTATCTTGAGAAAAACGCATTTTAAAGGTATAAGTGAAAGCTCATCTATGCGGAAAAGATTTGTCATTTAGGATGATTTATTCCATCATGAGAGCTTGGCAATCATGGTTATTTTTAGCATGTGACTTTACTGAACCCCTCATGCGAAATGCAATGGCAAGCAGCCAGGTGACAATTTCCAGGGGACTCTAGACTAGAGCACTGCATGGGCTCGGGCCTACCCGAAAACCCGGGCCGGGTAAAGTAGGTTTCACGGCGGGCCTGGGCCGGGGCTCGGGCCTGAAGCTCCGGGCTTAGGGCCGGGCCCGGGTTTGAGGTGGCGGGCTCGGGTCGGGCCGGGCCTGGACTTTTCTAAATTCTTAGATGGACACTAAAGTGAAACACTGAATCTATTTAGACTGATAATGTGTGCTCTGAGAATTCGAATGTCATTTATTTCACCACCCTAAGTTTATTAACGCAGAAAAAATCAATGTCAAAGTTCCATTTTAGAAACGGATTTCAAACTGTATTCTTCGTATTTGGAGCACTGGCTCTTAAAATTTCTTCAAATTTGGCATGTTAAGTCTCTGGGCCACTCAGAGGTCAATTTACTTCAGTTTGACCGATTAGGATCTACGTAGGCCCCAGTATACTCCGTCAGAATCTATGACCTTACGACTTCTGCTGTGCGAATTTCAAGGTGGCGTCGCCACCCGCACTTTCTTTTTGCGCATTTTCGCGCTTACCAAGAGTCTTGTCGCGTCGAGCGTGGTTATTTTGCAATTGTAAAAGAGCATATTAGTGGTAATAGATAAATGATTTTTCTATTTAGTGTCCCTTTAAGTTTCTTCCAAAGACGTTGCGAATACATACATGTTTCGCATTTTATTTCGACAAAAAGCTTCTTTTATGTGGGGCAAGCTATTTGGAGTTCTTTGTTGGATAAGTACTGAACTTCTTTTGCTTCTTGCATATGGGGCTACTTGATTTATCTTAAATGGGCAAGCTAAAAGTAAATAGACCAGATGCTTACATAATTAACATCTGGCTATTCTGGGCTTTATTCGCATTCTTTATTACTTTATATCCCAAATGTTTTCGGTGATCACAGCAATTCAAGTAATATAATAACTTCATAACTTATCATCGCAAGAGCTCTAAAGCTGGGAAACGATCTTGAATATTCCAGCGCTCCACTAAAACGAAATGACTACACGGAGTCTCGCTACATAGAACGCCTATACAGACATTTGTTTTCCGTGGCTCCGTCCACGGCTCCCAGTGGTCATGTCACACGAGATGGACATGCACAGCCTGCTTTGTGCGCCCACATTGTTAGCATCTGAGCTTTCGTCTTGTTCCGCTATAGCAGGGGTCTCAAACTCGCATCAGCCAACCGTCAGCATGCATTCACGAAAATTTACTCCCGCAAAGGCCACGACAGTGGGTATAGGAGTGGGGGGGGGGGGATAGGTTGTACCAAATGTCACCTATTTTTACCATTTAGAAATACCTTTCCTATATCTTATATATCGGTCATTTCTGAAGGGTATTTGGTGGCGGTATACTAACAACATATGTATACCTATCTCCAAAATGACTAAAATCTGGACGCCGATTCTCAAAAAATAGACTTTTCTTTCAGCGCATGGTGGACGCATGGTGTGTCTCACAGGAAAATGCTTTATACCTGTCATGCCTATGTAGCTTAAGGACGGACCTATAAAGAAAATAATTAAAATGGGACGAAGGCAGTCTTGTACGGGTCTTGGGGCGTATGTTTGAGACCCCTGCGCCATATAGTGCGAGATATACATCATACTGCCGCAACAGCATTGGAATATGCAGTAATATCATAGGCTATTAAACAAGGCGTCGGGCAAAGTATATTCGCTTACAAAATGTCTGGCTTGAAAAAAGACAATTACGAATTCGTGCCGTGTGCTTGAGGTCCCTTTAGCTCGAACCATATCAGTAAGCGCCAAAAAAGCTTATTCGCGCCTTTATTACCAAACTGAAACAAACCCCAAAAATAGATCGAGATCTCTTCGTCCAGCTCCTGTTAGTCGTATGCCTGCGTAGTCCAATGACCCCCTTCTACCAGCACAACATCGTTAGGAAGGCGTACACCATTATAATATGGAAAAAGAGAAAGAGAGAGAGAGTGCGGTGCAAAGCATGCATAGCATACACTGCTGGAAACTGCAACGAGAGGCCCTCAAAGAGAAGTTTTATAGATGACATTGAAGAGCTGCATGACGTTCGGGAGCGAGAGAAATGAAGGGATGAGCTGCACAGCTGCGTTCACTATGTACAAATCCGCAGAGACATCCTAAATTTGCTCCAGTGGAGGGAATTAAAAACAAAGACTCGCAACGCCTTCACAATTCGTAAGGCAGATGTACTCCTTGCGGCTAGCGTAAACAGTGCGAGAAACTTTAGCGCGGCAGGATATGTGATGAAACAGTGCATGGCGGGCTTAAAGCCGGCCTCTTTTGATAATTTGAAGTTTTGAAGAATGACATGTGAAGAAAGGAGCTGTAAAATGTGCCACAAAAAACTGCTATAGTGTATATACTAGCACCGGTGTGATAGATAAAAAGAATGCTATGAAAAATATTTTTTCTTCTTCCTTTTGGCAGCTTAACGTATTTCTAAAAGTACACGTGGTGCGCGCGGTTCATTGTAATTTTTGTCTAGGTTAGTGTAGTTACAAGAACGTAATGAGTTTCGATTTCTTACTCTAGTGCTCTTGCTGTGGCTAGGTGCTACTATGCTGAAGACAGGCGGTATACATATCCAGAAGGGTGCACGATTGGCTTTGTCGTTAGAGCACGTTTTAAATTTTAATAGACCGCAATAGAAACAAAGGGAAGAGAGCGTTCTGTTCCTTCTGTCCACTGTTTTTATTGCGCAGCGCAATAAAAACAAAGGACACAGAGCACAATACAGTTTCAATACAGAGTGCAATTTGCGCTCTGTATTGAAACTGAACTCATGCTGCAAATCACTTTCCTTGCTAATATCTGCTGCGAAACGCTCTTGCTGATCCCCATGGTTGATATCTCGGCACCCAGAACGGGAGCCTTAATTCTTGACAATCATTGTGAACGAAGCTTCCATTCTGGATCCCGCAACGTCAACGCAATTTTATTCTATTTTGGTCGGTGTCCTCGTCTCTTTATTCAATAATTCTTCCCGACCAGACGGGTGTCCGTCGAAGCCTTGATTGCGTCCCCATAGTATTTGCATAAAAAGTAGGTACAGTGTACCACTGCCAAGCAAGCATTCATTGCGTCATGTGTATCAGCTCAGCTGTTTCAACGGTGATCCCCTTTTTTCCAAAAAATTACCGTACGGTAAAGTATAATTGTTAGCGAAGCATGCGCTACCATAGCGTAGATATTTGCCACTTCAAACCCCTTGTTGTCGATTCCATGTGTGGGCAAAACCACCTAGATTACTGGATCGGGCCCCTCGTCGGGCCCGATCTGCGGTCGAGCCGGGCCGGGCCGGGGTGGCGGATTTTTTCTCGGGTACGGGCCGGGCCCGGGTCTCGCTTTGAGTCACCGGGCCGGGCCCGGGCGGGTAAGTTTAAACAAGTTCCGGGCCCTGGCCGAAAATCCCGGCCCGTGCAGTGCTCTACTCTAGATAATCAGGACTTCTTAGATTTTTAGTAGCCACCTTGTGCTCTTTCAAAGCGATTTTGACCTACTTCGAGTTTAATTACAATCTTCAGTTTTTTTGTCGTGAAAGTAGAGAAACTAAACTTGTGAAAGCAAATACTAAAAACGAAAATATGTAATTTTTGAAAAAAACTTGCGTTTTTCGACTCGCATCTCCCCTTAATTTATGTGTGTGATGAGAGTACCATTGCAATGAACTATCAAATCAGCCAGCCTATCAGAAGA
>JALIZH010011304.1:0-58464 GCA_030522465.1 Rhipicephalus appendiculatus
CACCTAAAGCTTTCGCCTTAATATTCCGTGTGGATTTCTTTTATTGCGATAGCAATTATATGGACACTCGCGGCTGGTTTTCGCCGTCGGCGTCGGCGTCATTTGCCGTATATGTATATGTATATATATAACCGGGCCCGCCCGTCGTTCGTGAGCGTGAAAAGACGCGAGGGGGGGGGGGGTCCCTCGAGCGACCTTCGATTTTACGAGCGGGGGGCGCGCGCGTTATCTCCCCTTCTCGGCGGCCGACAGCGGGCGGGGGGGGGGGCGGGGGGCGACGTTCGATTTTACGAGCGCGGGCGCGGGCGCGCGCTTTATCTCCCCTTCTCATCTCCCCTTCTCGGCGGCCGGGCCGGCGTACCCTTCTACGTGCTGCGCTCTCAACGCGAAGAGAATTCTCTTAAACAAGCGTTTTCTAGAGTTGCGTGAGATCGGATCCAAAAAGAGTTAGCTGCCAGCCTCACTTCGTATAACATTACAATTTTTTGCTATCGCATTCATTGCTTCACCCTTGCGGTGAACCTGTGACTTCTTTTTTTTTCTTCCTCCTTGCCTGTCGTTAACAGCTGCATCTTCTAAGGCGAAAGCCTATAATAACTCATGCTCACGTCCGTCCGTCCGTCCGTCCGTCCGTGCCCTGGCACGGTGCCAGGTGGCCACCAGCATAGGCGTGCGCACGGAGGAGGCAAGGAGGGGGGGGCGAGAGGGGGTGGGCGCAAAGCCAGCCCTATACATTAACATAATAGGAAGGGGGGGCGAGAGGGGGGCGCAAGGTCAACCACATACATTGACATAATAGGGAGGGGGGCGCTGCGACGAACCTCCACCCCCCCTTCCCCCCTGAAGGGGAACCTTGCGCACGCCTATGGCCACCGGGGTAACGGACGCCGGTCGCGTCGGTCGCACCTCGCGTCGGACTCTACAGCGCTCGCGCTTTCCTTGCGTAGCGTCGCTGTGCCCAGCGTGTACAATCATGCAAGAAGGGAGACGCGCGCATCGCGTTCCATTCTGACCGACCCCGTCTAAATGGGCACAGGCGTTCGCCGAATACGCTTTGGAATTTACAAAGTGTTCTTCAATTTCTTTCTTTCTTTCCATGACGCCAATCGAGATCTTTAAAAAGAAACCGCCGAGAAGAAAGAAATACCATTGAATCAGTTTTGTTTGTTAAAGTATTTTTATAGAACTGTGCTTTCGATAATATTGCTGTGATAAGTTTTTTTAGTGCAATATAAAAACGAATACTCAGCTTCAATTTTCATCAATATTCACGCTGAGATGCCATCACCGGTGTGGAGGTGGGACTTTTAAAGCATCATGTTTCTCTGCTGCCTTTGTCGTTGAGGCGCACTAAAATTCCCAAACAGTCATCATACTCCAGATATTGCTCGAAAATTGAGAGAGCTGTATGCAGTACTATTCCTGCTTCATTGTTTACATCAGAAGGGATAGGTTGCCGCTTTCCCATAGCACTTTGTGCTCTAAACCCTCCCGTTTTTAACGTTATGTGTTCGACCTATGAAGAACTGTCTGTAAATTCGTCAAATCGATATAACGTTACTTCAAGGCACTCAATAGTAACTAAAATAACGTCATAATATGTTAATTTATGGCTGTTATAGTAACTAATCCTATTGAAATTGTAATGAAATATCTATAATTATCCTGAAGCCGTTGATGCTCTTTTTTGGCATAAATACAATGAACTTTCAGGCTAGAAATACAAGGTGTTTCAAGAAATGTGTCCACTATTTTTTTAAAAATCAGCAAAATGCGATATTTGCTCGCTGTCTTCACAATTGCTTTTTTCTGTAGCGGCAGGCATCTTAAGATGGTTGAAGACATGATTTGGGGCAGTAATTGAAAAGTTAAATTAATTAACTTTTTAATTAGCGGAGTTAGGTGGTTAAGTCCAATGGGAGAATTGAAGTCCTTCATGCAAAGAACCCATTTCAGCTTTGAGATTTCGAAAAAGCGGCCTCGATTAATTATTGTGGCGTAATGAAGTTCAGGCAAATTCAGCGGCAAAAGCGAAACCCATGCACCGATGAGCGCAGCAAGCAGACGACTCGAATGACGTCACTCTTCAAGAAAACGGTTACAGAGGTGCAGTGCTTCCCCGTTTGTTAACGTATGTGCGTCATGCGCGCTACTACTGCAAGCGCAGCCCACACACTTACACCAAGAAGCCAATTGATGGTTGATATAATGACGTTCACTCATTGTGGACGTCTCAGACGAATGTGGCAGTTGCGCTCTTACGCGTTTCGGTTTCGGTTTGGCCGCTGAATTTGCCTGAAATTCATTACAACACAATTTTTAATAGAGGCCGCTTTTTCGAAATCTCAAAGCTGAAATGGGTTCTTCTCATGAAGGACTTCAATTCTCCCATTGGACTTAACTACCTAACTCCGCTAATTAAAAAGTTAATTAATTTAACTTTCTTAATTACTGTTACAAATCATGTCTTCAACCATCTTAAGATGACTGCCGCTATAGAAAAAGCAACTGTGAAGACAGCGAGCAAATATCGCATTTTGCTGATTTTTTAAAAAATAGTGGACACATTTCTTGAAACACCCTGTATACTGCAAGTTCATTTTCGGTTGCGTCCATGTTGAGCAAAGAAATATTGCACTTTTGACATGGCTCACCGAAAGCGGGTCGTCGAACGACTCGTCGAAAGTGCCATCAGCAAAGTAATGATTTGCGGCAGTACACTGCAAAATGAAGTTAAATGAAGACAAATTCATTATGAAGGATGTTCGATTGCTCCAAAGCTCAATCTCAATATAACTCGCTCTGTCATAGCCCCTAGTTGATGCAAATAGGAAAAAAACAGTTGGTGCACACAACTGTGTACATACTGTCATAAGCGTGCGCAGGGTTCCCCTTCAGGAGGGGGGGCGAAGGTTCGTCGCAGCGCCCCCCTCCCTATTATGCCAATGTATGGGGCTGACTTTGCTCCCCCTCCCCTATCCCCCCACCTTCCTATATGTCAATGTATGGGGCTGGCTTTGCGCCCCCCCTTCTCGCCCCCTCCCCTGCACCCCCCCCTTCCCCCGTGCGCACGTCTATGCATAGTGTGTGAAGTGGTTAAGGCTAAAGGCTTTTCTTTGGTGGCTGTGTTGGCGATCTTGTCCGCGAGATGTCAAGAGGTGGTACTGTGGACTTTGCCGAATTCCGCCATGTTGTGAAATTCAGCCATTGGTCCCGTCTGATTAGCCAGGAGTGCTGATATCGGCTCGCTGACATGGTGGGGGGAAAGAAAAAAATAGAGGAGAGGGGGAGCGTAGGAGAGGAGAGAGAGGGGAGGGGACGCGCATGCGCAGTGGGGGTGTGGTCGCCGCGGGCAGGGATGCCTCGAGGAGAGAGGGGGGAGCGTAGGAGAGGAGGTGTGTGGAGAGGGTATGCGCACGCGCAGTAAGGGTGGTCAGGACGCACACCACCACTACCACCGGATTGAACTCGGCCTTAAGCTGCTTCGCATCTAAAAGAAGAAAAAAAGTAAGGAGCGCGCCTGGCGTCCACAAGCCAACCTCCTCCGAAGGCGTATAGGCTACCTCTTCGTGTTATGGCACAATGCCCATCATGCTCCTGTTTTATTTTCATATTTGCTTGACTATTGGGGGGAAAAAAGGGACGAGCGTGTGCCTAGCGTCCACAAGCCAACCTGCTCGGACGCCGCTCCCTCCTCGTGTTCCATGCTGTTGTCGAAATTTCCAGCGTGCTCCTGTTTCAATATTTTATGGCTGGACTTCGATATTGTCACGTGACGTTCGGTCCTAGTTTGTTTTCGTTTTTCTCCATCTCGCCGATTGACTTAAAATGCAGCCATTATGAATTTTGTCAGAATGGCGGAATGTGACGGTGTCCAGAACACCGCCGAAGGTCTCGCCAAAAGCCCACGTGACCTTGTCAGAGAGAAAATAGCGAACAGATTTTAATCAAAGATATTTTAGTTTTAACGTTTCATAAATCAAATTATTACTGAGGTTTAAATTTTAAGGTGTTTTTCTATTCAATGCGCGTAGTATATAAATGAAATAGCGCGCTAATGAAAAGAAAATAGGACAGTGGTATAAGAACGAAAAAAGCAAGAATGAAGCGATGTAATTTAGAAATAAATACATATAATTATGAATATATGAATGGAAAAGAGCTTTACAGACGTACGCTAGCGCTAAAACGTTTTTTAGAAGACTGCGGAATTGCTGGCAGTTATTAAGAAATAAGGAACTTATATTCATATAATCACATGTCCTACTTGTAATACGCACTATTATATGACACCATAGCTCGGCACACTCACTCATGAGTGCACTCAACTCACACTCACTCACACTCATTTGAACGTGGTGAGTTGAGTATGAGTGAGTACTCATGCGTGTGAGTGGACGCGAGTGTGAACGTGAGTGAGTACTCATGCGTGTGAGTGGACGTGAGTGTGAACGTGAGTGAGTGCGAAGGCTGAAAAAATTGTGGTGAGTGAGTTTGAGTGAGTACTCCCTTAAAGTGCCGACCTATGTATGACACGCATCATATGTGTGGGCTGAAGTGCATGTTACGTGTGTATGCTAAAGTGCATGTGACTGTTATGTTCACATGAGCGAATTAAACCCCATAAGGACTAGCCGCATTGACTGCTGTGTTGAGCCGGCTGGACTCAATGATGACCAGATACATTATCACAGACATCTTTCATTGGCTTTCGGACATTTTCTTATACGTTGTGATGGTGTTGTTATGTACGTGTGAGTGTGTTTTTACATATGTGTTCTCTTGTGTTTTATTTTCCATCTACTGCTCTTTGTTTTTCCTTTGTTAAGATGTATGTTCAATATTCACTCAAGGGCTAAGGAGTAGCCGGCGCCTGACTTGTGCGCCAACATCTCCTTATATATCATATCAATAAAAAAAATTAACACCGTTCATGCGACGTCTCGGCGGAGCGTGAGATACCGGGATACACCTTTTCTCTCACGCTGATCTCAAATGCTCGGTCTCCCATTCCGCGCATGCGCCCGAAGAAGCGCTTTTTCCGGGAAGGAGTTAGCTGCAGCTAAACGGGCGGAAGGAAAAGTTTTCTGGCGCCGCCGCCGTCGCCAACTTCCTTCCTCGCAGCGGACGTGAAGAGGAAGTCACTTCCACCGTCCCATTAGACACATACACTTTACGCCGCTGTACGTCCAGGCGATTCGGCCGATTCGTCTCGGTTCTCAATTTGGAAGCGTCGCTTAGGGCGCAATCATATTTCCTTCTGCCTTCTTGTTTCTTTTCATTTATTTCTCTCTCTCTCTGTATCCTCTGCCACTCTGCGGGAATTTCTCGTGAGGGCTGTGCTGCTTCTTATTATGGGATTACACTTTTCACTTTTTCTTACCGCCCTCTGCTTCACGTTTTAGTCTCGGTCTCTCTACATGTCCCTCTTAACTCGAGGTATTTACCACAATGTGTGTGCCGCAAGGGTTGTCAGGTGGTAAGCAGGGGCGGATCCAGCCACTCATTTTAGGGGGGGGGGGGGGGGGGGGTCGCTTGAAGTAACACCGGAGAGGAGGGCGAGGTCCCGACTTTTTTTTGTTTCTAGTAGCGCAAAAACCCCATCGTAGCATATATACTGTTAATGTGTGCATGCTCACAGTGGTCCCACTCATTTATTCTAATTGGTGACAGGAGGTGAACGACTGACACTAAAGTGAGAGGGGGTGCTCACACAGGCTTTTTTTTTTTTTTTTTTTTTTGGGGGGGGGGGGCGGTTGCCCCTATTGCCCCCCCTTTGGATCGGCCACTGGTGGTAAGGGTGCCAAGCATTTTAAGTGCGGAGCACTTTAACGGCGCGGGCTGTCGTATGCTGTTGTCGTGGCTTGGCGTAACGCTGGCAAAACCACGTATAGCATAGCCACCTGTAGCATACAGAGCGCGCGCTCGCGCCAAGGAGAAGTCTTCTTCCTCTTGTTCTTCGAGCACCTTGATGATGATAATAAGTGCGGAGCACTTTAGGGGCCCGGGCTGTCATATGCTGTCGTCGCTTGGCGTAACGCGGGCGAAACTACGTTTAAAAATAGAAAAAAAAAGAGGAATCAAGCGAGAAATAGAAAGGGAGAGAAAGAAAGGGAAAAAAATAGGAAGAAAGATGGAAATAAAGAGAGAGCAAAAAACACAGAAAGACACAAGAAAAAGAAAGAGAGAGAGATCAGTAAAGAAGCAGAAAACTTAAGATGAACAGAGAAGGCTGCCCAGCTCCGCACTTCCTTCAGGTACGGCACCACTAGGGAGAAAATGATGATTATAATGATGATGAAAACTTTATTTAGGTCCAGAGAAGGCGCAGGGGAGACCCCGATGCCTTAATTTTCATGTCTTACAAAAGCATCAAGGGAATGCACGCGATTCCGTTTTGTGCAGGTTCTGCAGCAGTGAATCAGCGGATTTCTCGTCAGTCGTTGGGCAAATGAAGTCGCCCGAAATAGTTGATTTTTCTTTGCCATTCCTGGGGCACTCGGTCGTGAATTTCCTTCGGCGCACTCGGCTGCCGAACCGATGGTCGCGGGTTCGATCCTGGCTGCGCCGGTCGCCGTTTCGATGGTTGCGAAATGCTTAAAGTCCCGTGTACTATGCGATGTAAGTGTACTTAGTCGATACAAGTGTGTCACTTTACGAGGTTACTTTACTTCCCTGAATGAGCATTTTACATCTATTCTAGTATGATGCGCGTCTGTTGGCCCGAAAGTCGCGGGTTTGAATCCCGGCCGCGGCAGCCGCATTTCGATGGAGGCGAAGTGCCAGAGGCCTGTGATTAGATTTAGGTGCACGTTAAAAGAACATCGACCACCAGTTGGCAAATTTGTCCTTTCTACCCATAAACACCCCCCGAAAAAAATTCCTGGGTACGGCCCTGATAAAAGATACTCTTGTTGTTGTTGTTCTTCTTCTCCTTCTTCTTCTTCCTCGTCCTCCTCTTCTTCTTCTTCCTCTTCTACTTCTTCTTCTTCCTCCTCCTCTTCTTCTTCCTCCTCCTCCTCTTCTACTTCCTCCTCCTCCTCCTGCTCCTCCTCCTCCTCCTCCTCCTCTTCTTCTTCTTCTTCTTCCTCTTCTACATCTCCCTCCTCCTCCTCCTCTTCTTCTTCTTCCTCCTCCTCTTCTTCTTCTTCTTCTTCTTGCTCCTCCTCCTCCTCTTCTTCTTTTTTCTTCCTCTTCTACTTCTTCCTCCTCCTCTTCTTCTTCTTCTTCTTCTACTTCTTCTCTTCTTCCTTTTCTACTTCTTCTTCTTGCTCCTCCTCTTCTTCTTCTTCTTCTTCTTGCTCCTCCTCCTCCTCTTCTTCTTTTTCTTCCTCTTCTACTTCTTCCTCCTCCTCTTCTTCTTCTTCTTCCTCTTCTACTTCTTCTCTTCTTCTTCTTCCTTTTCTACTTCTTCTTCTTCCTCCTCCTCTTCTTCTTCTTCTTCTTGCTCCTCCTCCTCCTCCTCTTCTTATTCTTCCTCTTCTACTTCTTCTCTTCTTCCTTTTCTACTACTTCTTCTTCCTCCTCTTCTTCTTTTTCTTCTTCTTCCTCCTCCTCCTCTTCTTCTTCCTCTTCTACTTCTTTTCTTCTTCTTCTTCCTCCTCCTCCTCCTCTTCTTCTTCTTCTTCTTCTTCTTCTTCCTCTTCTACTTCTCTTCTTCCTTTTCTACTTCTTCTTCTTCCTCCTCTTCTTCTTCTTCTTCCTCCTCCTCCTCCTCTTCTTCTTCTTCTTCTTCTTCTTCTTCTTCTTCTTCTTATTATTATTATTATTATTATTATTATTATTATTATTATTATTATTATTATTATTATTACTATTATTATGAACCCGGTGGCTTGTTCTTTGGGACCAAATATTTGTATACACAATTCTCATATTATAGTGCAATACTCCTTTGATTGATTGATTGATTGATTCATTGATTGATTTCTCTCTGCAGAGAGGCCGCCCTCTCCGGCGCTTCGGTACGGCGTCGCCGAGTGATGGGCACAGCTCGCGCGGCCGCTAGCCCACCACCGCTACCGGCACCGCTGCCGTGACCACCCCCCCGCGCCTCCGAGATCGCATACGCCCCCCCCGTTTGCCGTCTACCGAGAGACAGCATGAGGCGAACCCCAGGTCCGGCCGCTGCCAACGACCGGGGCGGCGGTGGCGCATCGCCCAGACCTCCGTCGTCGTCGTCGTCTTCGCAGCAGCAGCCGACGACTTCGTCGTCCCCTTCTTCCTCGACGCTGGTCGCGTCCGCCATGGAGGACTTCGAGCCGGGACAGCTGGTCTGGTTCGACCCCGGGCTGGGTTACAGCCTGCCCGGAGAGGTGGTCGAGTTCTCCAAGCCCGCCCAGGTCGTCACCGTACAGGCAGTCGTCTCCGGGAAGGTGCGTATGCGTGTTTTGTTTATTTATTCATTTTCAATACTGCGAGCCGTTTCGGGGAGGTTTCAGGGAGAGAGAGTTTACAGCACTGAAATCAAACAGTATACAAACCGCATGATGGAAACTGAGCAAAGAAATGTATAAACACCAAACAAATTACAAAACAGTTGCATAGAAACGATGTTGCGCGATTATACATTAAGGTAAGAATGTCAAAATTAGGTGCCTAGTGACTGTAGCTCGTTTTTCTAATGTGGCGAGTGAATTCGTACCGTCAAATACTTCCCAGCTTAGTTTATTCCTTTTTGTAATGGCAGTATTAGCCAGCGCCTGGGAGTGTTAACCAGCGCCGCCAGTAGCCATGGTGGCAGGTGCCATGACTACGAACGGGAAGACGACCGCTGCCGTAGCTCGAACGGTCGAGCATCGGACGTGTTATTCGAAGGTTGCATGTCCTGTCCCAGTCAAATGAAATGAAATGAAATGAAATCAAATCAAATCAAATCTTTATTTTCCAACAAATGTTTCAACCAGTTGGGGGGTCGCTCAGGCGAAAAGCGGTTATAGTCGGCGTCAAGTTGTCTTCAGTTTATTCACATTTACATCATGATTACCACAAATAACGCCCCCTATACTTTCCGTGGCTTGATTACCTCTCTGGTTCTCATTACGGTTAAGATCTGTATAATCTGTTGCGGAAAGAACAAAACTGCGCTTGCAAAAATAACTCATAACTGTTTTATCATTGTCCACGTAAATATTTTACTGAGAGCTGCTGTACTAAAGATTTTAAAGCTTGGGCGCAGTTACCGAAGCTAATTCAGCGTAGGCGTGACGAGGTTATACAGGACGCCTTCGCCTCTGGATGCAGTCACACGAGAAAGCAGCGCATATTCAGACGCGGACAACAAAGAAGCACACAACCTCAGTGCTGTGATGGTGTGCTTCTTTATCGTTTGTGTGGTATCTTTATTGTTTGTGTCTGAATGATCGCTTTTTTTTTTTTACTATGTTTTGACAAGACGCCCAAGTTTTCAATGTATTGTACTATAAACGCAGCTCGCGCTCTCTCTGTACCCTACTTTTCCAGAACGATAGCTGATTGACATATGTTTCCAAACTGTATATTACAGTAAAGATGAGTCAGCGCCTTCTATAATCTGCATCTCGCGCAGGCTCAGACGTTCACCATCCACAAGTTGTCCACCGTCCGCAAGCGACAAGATTTGGGCACCGATGGAGTCGAGGACATGGTCAAGCTGGCGTAAGTCACGTGACTAATATGTTCCTCACTTGGCGTCGTCTTTTCGCCACGGTACATTTTACACGAAGAAAGAAGAAACGAAAGCCTCGCAACCAGCTATAGTATAAAACATGTGCTCTCAAGTATTACGTGGCAAAAAAAAAAAAGGATATGATTATGAGCATTGGTGGGCGCAGAGGAGGAAGCGCCGCTGCCCCTAATCGTCTAAGGGAGGTTGGGGGGGGGAGGGGAGGGGGGGGGCAAGCCAGCTCCACGTCATGTAGGCTTGTGCCTCAATGCGTGCGCCCCCCCTTAGGGTGTCGCCATTCTTTGAAGGGGCTGATGCCGCCGCGCCGCCATTTTTTGCCCCGCGTCCCGTGCCTGTCAACGGCGCCGTCGTAGAGCGGTGAGCCGCCGGTGAAACGCCTTGGGCAGAAATATGGCCGCCGCGCCTCGGTAGACGCCGCTGATGTCCTCACCCTAAAGCGGAGAAAGCGAGCATCAATGCACCCTAGCCCTACATATGTGCTCAGTCGCAGTGGCGTAGTCAGGGGGTGGCAGACCGGGTCTGTGTCCCCCTGCGGATTTTTTTCTTCTCTACGAGGGTGGCGATGTGGGCTTGTTGGTGCATAATGGAAAGGTAGTTTCTTAGCGCTGGTGTGGACGAGGACAAATAAGAAGAGACACTAGACACATTCTCTGCCATGGGATAGAATGCACAAAATGGCAGTCGGCAACACTCACCTGTCCGGACCCCACGTCAGATCAAAGGCGTTCCCTCCCCCCTTCCTTCTCTGAAACAAATTTCTGTCTATGCCACTGATCAGTCGGACCTTAACAAAACGCGTTGCGGGGTTACTTGGTGGTGCATTCTTACTTAAAATATCCTAGCGCTACATTTGACGAGGACAAGAAGAGAAGTACGTGACAGGACAGCGCCCGTCCTGTCACGTACTTCTCTTCTTGTCCTCGTCAAATGTAGCGCTACAATATTTTAATACAGTCGGACCTGTTACGTCATTGCTTAATGTGCAGCTTTATGGAAATGCGTGTTTTGACGATAGCGGTGACCGAGGACTCCTGACGATCGGTTCCAGGTGCGATTTACTTCTGTCCTTCAGACCCGGAAAGCCGGGGACCAAAGGCAGGCCTATGTGAGCCGCACGCCATTGGTTCACTTTCATTTTTGAACACGTTGTAATGATCGTTGTCTCAGACTCGTCCAATGTTTAGGGGGCTGGAGGAGGTTGACACCCTGGTAAAGAACCTTGCGCACGCCCATGATTATCAGGCACGCTACAGGAGACAGTATAGATGAATACCGATCACTCGGGGCTCTATTTGGGCACCAATATTGAAACACCCGGGACTTCCAACACCTAGTAATGAGTCATCATAATTATAAGGGGGGGGGGGTGATTGCGTTAAATCAGTTTTAAAAAAATGCGTTCATCGAAGGTTTTTCGATTGCATATGCCTTACCGGAACGCAACCGATCGTACTACCCAAAGTTTATCAACATAAAGACTGTTCCACATAGGCGTGCGTAGGGTTCTCCGTCCGTTCTAAAGCCCTAGAGAAAACAAGCTTTGTGACGGATGCAAAAATAAAAATGGCGTGGTTCTAACAACGGGCTGTCTTTGGTCCCCCCGTAAATGTGGCTGGTCAAAAGTTCTTAGAACATATTATGAAGGGTCATCGGCCGCCATTATTTCCAAAAACCTGCGTGGTCATAAACCTCAGCTTTACTCTATGATGTGCAGGTCCGACTGTGTAAAGGTATGTGCCGACTTGCCACCCCTTTTAGATGAATCCCCCCCCCCCCCCATGGGGGAGCGGGGGGGTCTGCCACCCCCCTAGCTCTTCTGTGCGCGCCAATGCTACCCCACGTATCTCTGTCACGTTACCTACCTATAAGCAACAACACCGATAAATTTCGGCTACGCTGTGCCACAGCGAAAGTTGCGGAACCAGGTGTGTGTGTGTATATCTTCCTTATATTTCTCTTTTATTTTTTTTCTGCAGCGACCTGAGCGAGGCAGCGCTCCTGTGGAACCTCAAGATCCGCTATGACAAAGAAAAGATATACGTAAGTTTGCTGCATACTGCGAAATTGCTAAATTAATGAGGAAAACTGCTGGCACTCTGTATGTGTTAATCCCCATATGGCGTAAACACAAATTTTAAAACACAAGCGAAAGCGATTGCAGACATTGAAGACCTGTCACATCGGTATATATCATTTACCAGAGCTCGACGGCTAAACGCAGCGGTCTCAATGTTTCCAGCAGAAGGTATATGAGGTGCACAGAATGGAAGGCGACACACCATTACTCACGGCGTTTTGTCATTCCTTCTGTTCACGTTATTCAGGTGAAAGCCTCAGATGCCTCACCAAAAGCAAGAAAAGTTGCCACCAACTTCAACCCAAACTATGCGAAAAGTCACGTGATCAGAGATTAGGGCATGATGACGTCATCATGTGACGTCATAATGGCGTAAAAAATTTCTCACAATTTGTTAAGTCACTCCGACGTCACAAAACATGACACCACACGACGACGCCGTCGCATGACGTCGTCTCTTGATCAAACGGGGGCCGATCTCGGAGGCAGTGCTGCAAAACCGCGTGAGGTGCAGAAAGCTGAGATGCCTCCGATCTTTGAGGCCTTGCAAAGACACGTTAGGTGCGGAAAGCTTTCGTGGGCTCAGGCAGGATCAACACACTCGAATGAGATGAAATAGAAGACGACTCTCGCCTTGAAGCCGCCTTAGGCGAATGCATGAGGAACCAGTGTGTTTTCGTTCTCTGCTGGAACAGTTTCTGGTTGTGTCAGGTAATCTAGCCCGAGTAAAAAAGCGCACTCTGTAGGCTAACACGAGAAATTGTATTGGGGTGCTATACTTAGATCTTAACCCCCCTTTTGCCAGTGGGTCACTAGCGGTGACGCGTTTTTAACTCAAAGTATAGAGCCAACCTCAGCCTAAGGCGGACTCTCGACCAGGAAATAGTTATACATGAAACCTACAAAAGCAGCGCCTGAGCAACGTCAGTCTCACACTGTATCCCGCCTTTTTAGGGTTGCGAATTCGTTTATCTAGGTCACCCTGTAAGAGGAGACTCTGATCACGGCAAGGAAAGTAACCGAAGAATAAAAACGTGTTTGAGCGCTTAAGGCAGGTATTACTAGGCAGTGATCGGCAGTCTACCTTTATCCTCAAAAACGAAAGTATACTGTAATTGCATTCGGCGGTCAGTAACTGAAAAGTTAAGAAATTCGAGTGGAAATTAAAAAGGAGCACAGACACGATGTTGAGACATCGCGAAAGGGGCATCTTACGTTTTCTTGGTATGCACTGTTAACGCTCACCGGACACCGGAGTCAGATAACGCGTATAAAACATTTTACTTTGATCTTAACGTTTTCGTCGCTGAGCGTCTGCAAGCCAGCCCCGTCGCAATGGACATTATCCCGATGAGCCAACACAGTTCCACTGAGCTTTCGAGTTCTGCGTCCTGCATGCAGCCTAAATCGCAGAAATCACTGTTGGGGTCACTGGACGACAATTCTCCCATCGTTGTTGAATTGCACCGCGTGAAGATGACAAATCTGCCACTTAGTAATTGGCTAGTTTTTGTCTTCCCGTGACGTCACATCGCAGTGGCATGCCACTGAGAAGCCGCCACCTCAATGTCGAAACTGAACGTGTTCTTTTAAGGAAGTGGTATTAAAAATATATCCGTTATATTCCCAGGCATCACAATACTCCTTTTAGGGCTCTGAACACTATCGTTTTTATTTAGAAAAATCCTAGGCGTAACAGTGAGACACAAGGAAGCATGCAGAGTGTATCGGTGTAGTCGACATCTTATAGTTGACATTAAGGAGGGAAAATGGAGCTGGAGAGGCCACATATTGCGTAGGGCAGGCGATCAGTGATCCATCGGAATGACCGAATTGGTGTGAGGGAAAGGAAAGCATGGTAGTGGCCTGCAGAGAATTCCACTTATGCAATCAGTTTAGGATTGCAGGCATAGAACAGAATCAGCTCGCCGAAGATAGGGGCAATTGAAAATCGTTGGTTTGGTTAGACCCTTCACTGGGCATACAATAAGTTGAACACGGCGTTGATGATGATGATGCTGATGAATATGTCCCGCTCGGTTCAAGTCATTCGGATGAAGGTATTGATAGACACGTTGGAACTTCGAGAAGTACACATCTGCCTAATTAAACTGTCGATCAAGGTTGCCGTTGGGTGGACATGAAAAGGCGCCAGAACTCACGCCAAAAGTAGCCAAAGTAGCCATGTCATTTGATATTATCGCCTAATTTCTAGCCAAATAGAACAGAAGCGGTATTATCAACAGAGTCTTTACTATTGGTGAATAAATAAAACCATTTTGAATAAGTAAAACCACAAGTTTAAAAAAGAGTCATGGCGCCAACTGGAAATTTTCGTCGCCAACGGGGTCCAAAAGTAGCCAATTTGGCGCAAAGTAGCACCAACGGCAACCCTGCTGTCGATACAATTTTTCATAAGCACAGGCTGTGTCCGCAAGTGGCAGGGTTGTTTGTGCTTCCGCGGTTGCAGGCACGCCAGGCTCAGTGATGGCCGCGTTCCTGGCGCAGCGGTCGACCGGCGCCCGCGGTTGTGTAAACAATGGGGAACTGCGATGTTCCGGTTCGGTCGTGGCGTTTTGTCACTTACGGGGAGCCGCGAAGCGTGAACGACGGCGAAAGGAGGGAGAGATGAACTCGAAAGGCCTTCCATCTGACAGGTCGCGCTGGAACTTTCTAGCGCGACGCGTTTAGGGTAAAGAAAGAGAATTCAGAGTTAACACCAGCGATACGCCTGCATGTATGCTTGCAGGGGCATAAAAGTGCATGCGAATTGCTGAGACAAGAAACTTCAACAGAAATGTGAAAAGTGGCTTCGTTCATCATGAAGTTTAAATATCTTTGAAATAGGCAGCGCAAGAAATGAGGACACAAGAAGAAGTACAACACACCACACAACGCCTGTACGTCTTGTGTCCTCGTTTTTTTTTTTTTTGCGCTGCCCATTTCAAAGATGCATAAGCAATTCCAACTTGCCCAAATGTCAATTCTTCTGAAGTTTAAATAGCACACAAACACACACACACACACACAAACACACACACACACACACACACACACACACACACACACACACACACACACACACACACACACACACACACGCACACACGCACACGCACACACACACACACACACACACACACACACGCACGCACGCACGCACGCACAAAATCTAGGACTAAAGGAGGAACGACGCGCGCACAAGCTTGTTCTCTATATATGTGTGCGTGTGCGCCTTTCCACCTTTAGCCATAGTTTTTGCGTGCGCTGTTTAAATCCCTGATGAACCATTACCAACTCGTCCAAGTTACCATCTTATACCTCTGTCACAGGAGCGTATACATGTAATGACTTTCGCAGTAAGTGAAATTCATCCGAAATGACATTGCCGTCTTGCGTTCCTAATCTACATCGGTACGGAGTGCTTGGGTGGTGAAATTTTATCGTAAAACATGTCTCGCACTTTGTACGCAGACTTACACGGGCAGCATCCTGGTGGCCGTGAATCCTTACAAGATGTTCGACGTGTACGGCGTCGACGTCGTCAACAAGTACCAGGGACAGATCCTCGGAACGTTGCCACCGTGAGTATCCATAGAACCACCAGCAGCTATTTCACGGACAGGTGTGCATACGCTATGCCCAAAGTGAAGTTGCTTCAGTACGTTTTCCTTGCGAAAAAAAAAGAAAAGTAAAAATGAAACAGGGCTCTCAAAAAACAAGGACTAAGACAATGACGACAGCACTGTTCCCGTTTCTTGCGTGTGTGCGCTGTTTTTTTTTTTCCTGAACGATGGCATGAACAAGTCTAAGTCTGCAGCTAAGGTGGCTACTTGGGCGAGTTGGTACGATATTGTAGAAATTAAAACATCGTGAAAGACAAATGACTAGTGAGAGAAGGACACAGCGCTATTCTACGTGTCCTTCTTTTACTGACCCTCTTGCCTTTTGAGTTGTTTTAAATTCTAAGGTCTACTAACGTTACCCTTAAGTTTCTGTACACTCTACATGCATTATAAAGGCACAAAAATGGTAACAGTTTAAAGATAACTACAAACTTTGTTTGTGAATGCCAGCGTAACTTGTTTATCAAACGGACTAAGAGCACAAAACCGATAAGGAAAATGTGAGATAAGGATAAGGCTAGTTTGTGAATTCAAGCCTAAGTCTGCACTCTTTCTTTTATCTACAAGCATCTGTAGCGCTGTACTCAAGCATTCAAGTACTCAAGTTACCCGGGGTTGTGGCCAGAAACTTTTTTCGAGGGGGTGGTGGGGATTTTCCGATTATACTTTATGTGTGTTCGTGCTCGTGTTCGTTCGTGTGCGTATGTTTTATAATGTCACGCTTCGCTTCTTCATCCCATCCGTTGAAATCCGCATCGTGCTCGAACTCAGCCGGCCAGTCTTCCACATCTTCAAAAAGGTCACCACGGAAGGGACTCGGCACGCGTGGTTTTTGCAGCGTGTAATAAGCGGGCGAAACTGCAGTTGCAGCAGCAGGGGTGGCAGCAGTTGTATCCTGCATACCTGTCGACGTTGTAGTTGTACAGCGAGTTGTACAAACTCGGGGGCCATTCCCCAAGTGCGCCGGTTAGCACGGTGCACTGGCGTAAGCTCCGGGTTTTGGCTCGCGTTCCTGCTACTGGAAGGAGTCTGTTGCTTAGGTGAGAGTACCCAGCACCTCCACCAATGTTATGTCACGTTCGAAACAAAGGTGACATTTAAAAGGCGGCGTTACAAGGCCCAAGTCTCAAAAGGGGTCGGCACAGGACAGCCGATGATCACGATGATGCTGATGATCACCTCGTATAGTCGTCATCAGCCAACATCAAAGGCACTGGCGCGAGTGCTACTGCGTCTTCGTCTGCCTCTTTCCCGCTGGCAGATTTAGCGCGTGACATTATACAGATGCCGAATTAAAAGTATCGAGTGGTGGTGGGGAGGGGGGGGGGAGTGAACACACATTCCACTGGCTACGCCACTGTCGTAATAGTAAGTGGTTGTTTATTTGAGGACGTATGTACAAAATGAGTAAAGGAAAATGAGCATTTGTACTGATGACCGCATCGCAACTGTCAGGCTCGAGAAAGTGACACCTGAACGGCGGTCATCAGTGGATGAAGGGGCAGGAAAGGACAGACATAGAGGGAGAGGATAGAAGGGGTGGGGGGTGGGGAAGGCATAGTTGGGAAGATTAACCTTTTGAATAACGACCGTTCGGGCGGACACAATGACTCAACGTCGAGCTTGTTCCGGGGCTCGGTTGAAAGGGGCTAGGGTAGCAAGTATTGTCCGAACGCATCTCCCGACTTCGGTGGGGTGAAGACGTTAGAAGAAAATTGTCACAGACGGCGGACGGTGCGCAGTGTCGTTGGGCTTCCTCCGAAAGAGGGGATGTTTTTGTTTGTTTGTTTGTTTGTTTGTTTGTTTGTTTGTTTGTTTGTTTGTTTGTTTGTTTGTTTGTTTGTTTGTTTGTTTGTTAAAAGGTGGGCGGGTGGGTTGGTTCACTTGTGGGAATGAGGCAGGCGCCTAGGCCTTCTCCAGCACGGCTGCGATTTTTCGACGCAGGGACCCCGTCAGCCTGTCGTGTTTCGCGATCCTTTTGCATGTACACGTTGCCTTCTCCGCCGTTTCGCCCTTCCACGAGTATTCGGCCTTCTACGAGCTTGCTTCGTTCCGTCCCCCCGTACCCGTTGCTAACACTAACGTCGTGTTTCCGGTGCCCGTGTGCTTGAGACGGTCGTTGCCGACTGTACGACGCGCACGTCGACGTGAAGCTTCCAGTCGGTTCATCGCTGATAGGTGTCGTGGCGAAGATGTGTTGCGCGTGTCTGTGAAGGGTGCAATCTGTCTGGTTCGATCGGATGCGGCGTGTGACTTGCATCTTGGATTAGTACGACGCCGGGGAAGACGCGGTCATGTCGGATACTGTGACGTTTGCAGACGACTACGAAGACTACGATCTCGTCTACTACGACGACGTGGCTGACGACAGGTACACGCCTTCTCCTTCATCGCTCCCAATGACTGCAAGGAACGCAGGACTAGTCAATGCAGACAGCTCGTTTTGTACTCCTTTTCGTGCATCAGGTGCGATGCAGTCGAAGCTAGCTAGACTTCTTGTAGTAGACACGTTCGCACCAAGAAATAGTTCAGTGATTATACCAAGCACAGGCGTGCGCAGGGTTCCCCTTCAGGGGGGGGGGGGGGCGAAGGTTCGTCGCAGCGGCCCCCCCCTCCCCGATTATGTCAAAATATGGGGCTGACTTTGCGCCCCCCTCCCCCCCCCCCCCCCCCGAGTCGCAACGCCCCCGCCTTTTAGGTGACTGCTGCCCCCCCCCCGCCCCCCCTCGTGCGCACGCCTATGATACTAAGGCTCCTTGATTTTACCAAACGTAATGTGATTTTCTTTTTTTTTTAAATTGAGTAACAAATGAAGGTGTCTTGTGCCTTATAGATAAACAAGCTCCGTTATTGATGCAGTTTTCAATAGGTTGTTTTGGATCGCTTAGCGTCTCTTCGTTTTCGCATCGCGGCCTCCAAGGTTAGTTCCGGTAGCGCGCAGCCGGAGCCGATCGCGGAGGCCGCGCTTGCAATGACGAAACCCAAGTGCGAGTAGCACGGACTTAGACATTTTCCTGAACGAACTTCCTGCATTGCTTCCACAGCGTTGCGCCTGTTCTATGGAATGGAGTGTCAATGGCAGCTCTCTTCCTCTTGAGACCTGAGTACTGCGTCATTCGTTTGACGAGAGGGAGAGAGAGAGGGATGAAGAAGAAAAGGCGGGACGGTTACAACCGGACGCCTGTATCCGGTTTGCTACCCTTACGAGAGCGTATAGTATAATAACAGTGTAGTATATAACACGTGACTCAGCACTATATGACCGTGCTTACGGGTTTGTGTTCTTCGTTTTACAGCCACTTGTTCGCCATCAGCAGCGCCGCCTACTCGAAGATGAGCAAGGACAGCGAAGACCAGGTCATCGTCATCAGGTGGGTGCTACAGTTTTCTTGTTCTTTTTTCTGTTCGCGGTTAGTTGTCATCAGCTAGAGCTTGCATTAGAAACTCATGTTCGTGTTCACGGCTACCGTTTGATAGAAGCGTTCGTCTGCTACGGGTGTGGTGGTGTTTTTATTGAAACATGTATCAAAATTATCCGTAATGATTAAGGGTGTAGATTAGTCGCTTATTTATCCTGACTTGTTTCGGTTTGGTTTGCTTGCATATTTCTTTTGTGTTGGGTACATTGATTTCTGTAGACTTTGCGTGCTTGTTTGTGTAATATGTGTGTGCACACTTCTAGAGAAAATGCATTAGGATAGCCCGGCTCTAATGTAGGGTGGTGGAGCGGGGGTTGTACTTTTTGATTATTAAGCAACAACAGAAACAACCCCTGTAATTTCCATGAAGTGCTACTCAATGTGTACTATGATCTATGGGTCCGTATTCACGTGCTTAGCATCTGTGTGGGTGCCAGGTTGCGTTCGTTCTAAACTTTAATTTTACGATTATTATTATTATTATTATTATTATTATTATTATTATTATTATTATTATTATTATTATTATTATTATTATTTGGCGACAAGACTAGCTCTAAATGGCGTAAACTAATTTGGGTAGTTGTACCATTTAGGTTGTGCCGCATAGTGCGTGCGAGATGTTACTGAAGATACCGGTGTAAAACCAGCACCAAGGACTAGATTCACTTCTTTACTGTTCTATATAGACTGTATTGTTATATAAGGTGTACCGTATGGTGTGTACGTGAGGCTGCGGGACAAGATACACCCTAAAATATGTTGAATGTCCTTACAGCTCTATGCAAAGTGTTGTAAAGTCGGTTGCAACCGAAGTATAATTACTAGCTCCACCCGCTAACATCACTGTTTCACCCGGACAGAATATGCGTAGACGTTCTACGTACCCATCACATCGGCTAATTTCCGCTAAGTCAAGCACTTGTCCATGGGCATCCGGAGCGGGGTGCAAGGGGGAGCGGCTGCCCCCCCCCCCCCCTGGAATTTCAGATAATAGTTTTCTATTCTGTAGCGATCAGCTACTTAGCTTCATTAGCACACTGGTCCTGACCTTCAAGAATGCCATTCAATTTCGCACGTTACACAATCTTAACTTATCTTGTCTGTCATGTCATAGCAGTGAAACAAATGCTACAGTGCTGTAGTGCTGGATGCCCCTCTCCTTGCGGATGCACCCCCTGCAAAAAGTTCTGCGGACGCCATTGCACTTGTCCCGTGTTTCAGATACAGGGTGATACTTTCAGAACTAGCCTATATCGTTGAGCTGTATTTTCGTTGCGAATTATCGTATTTTAATGCTGTTGGCGTCAGAACATTCCGGCTGGAGGCTCATCATGTTACGCTGAAACCAAGTACTCTGCCTCCCACGCGCGCGCCGCGCCCCGTATAGCCTTGACGCATGCGCATTTGCGCGCGCGCGGCGTCCCTTCGTCACGAAGAGACGCGGTGGAGTCTAGACAGGCGCGGAATGCAGCATGGCGCATCTCTTGCCGGCTGCAGCCCAGGCGCTCCGACGGACGCGTTATTTCTTAATTCTCTTTTTTTCGATGTTGCGCATCAAGAAAAGGGGACGGTTCATTAAGTTTGCGCCCTTGCTGAATGTTTTGCCGCAAACCGTATTAAAATGTGATGTCTTTGGAAAAAAAATGTTCACGATTTAGAGTACTCTATGTAGTCCTTTACGGGAAAGCAACTACACAGTAGTCAAGGTGAACACAGGGAAGTTTATTGCATACTAGTAACGGCAGTTCAGGTTACTATAACTGCACTGGATAACTAAATGACTTCCGCGGGACATACAAACAATCAAGAGAACATAGGTACGTACAATGGAACTGCGATGCTAACACAGATCACTAGACATGGTCAAAATACAGTTAAATATATAGGTCAGCTCTGATTCAATTCACCATATAGTTGCCTTTTGTCATACAAACACATATTCGTGTCGCTGGTTACGAGTCGAGAATTTTAACGTACTCGCAAATGTCAGCCGACATTTTCATTTGAATGCTTTGCCAAACGTCATATTTTAGGCAGCAACGACGAACCTTTATTTTTCGGCGTGCGTGGTACTTAAAGAGAAGTACCCTCGGTTTGAAGAGCAACCGTTTTGAACGAATCTCTTACGTACGTGTCACTGTTTTGCGGGCGGAGCCTGTATTTTTTATGCTAATGATGTAACCAAGTATAGAGTGAGTGCACCACTACTAAAGGGGCCCTGCAATAGCTTTTCAGCACGGTCAGAAAACGTTGCCGTCTGGTAGTCGAGGCTCCCGAGAACACGCGAGCCAAACATTATGGCGTAGCACGCGGCCCGGAATTTACAATTAATTCTGAAGGTCGGGTAGAACTCGTTCCCGCTTCTCTCGACAAATGATGCCATAAACCCAAATGATGACGCCATAAACCCAAACTCCACGGCCATTGGCGGATTTGAGCATCGTGAGCTGCATAGTTTACCGCGGCCGCCCCGAGATGCCACTATGAGCTAACGAAAGCGCTCATGGGTGTCAGCAGAATTTTGTCTTGGGGGGGGGGGGGGGTGCAAAACCGTGTTGCATCACTGCTGGGGGGAGGGGGGAAAGCGTCGGTGTAGCTTGGCTGAGGGCAAGCGCTGGTGTGGCTGGAGTGGGGCAAGTACTCCTTTCGCAACCCTCTGCCGACGCCCACGAAAGCGTTCAAGGTCACAACGCGCGTGTGACGTAACTCCCCTTCCCCGCGCCATGCTTCCCTGTTTAAGGCCTGACCCCACGTACGCGTTGCGGCGAGTGCGCGCCCTCTCTCTTTGGAGAGAGAGGGCACGCAGCTTCGTGTAGCCGCGTGCCCTCTCTCTAAATAGGGAGAGGGCGCGACGCCGCATCAAAAAGCCATGCGCTGACTCGTTGCAACGCGTACGTGTGGTCAGGCCTTTAGCTTCGAGCGCGCTCGTCGGGAAAGCGCTTACGGCTTGCTAGAAATCCTTGTAACTCCACTCGTAGCCGGCAGATTCTAAATATTTTTGAAGTACTCGATTCGTGAGACACTAAGCTCTTTTAATGAAGCCTTTGGATGATTGCTTGAAAAGTGTAGTATGATCCATGTAAGTGGAGTGATTAGAGTGTAGCGCATAGCCTTTACTGTATAGTATAGTAATATGTACGGTGTACTGTACACTGACCCGCGCACGATGTTGTCTCAGCGGCGAGAGCGGAGCGGGCAAGACGGAGAGCACCAAGCTGGCGCTGCAGTACCTGGCCGCGGTGAACCGCAGCCCGAGCAACCTGGTCACCGAGCAGATCCTTGAGGCCTCGCCGCTTCTCGAGGCGTTCGGCAACGCCAAGACGGTGCGCAACGACAACTCGTCGCGGTTCGGCAAGTACCTGCGCCTCTTCTTCCGAGACGGCGTCATCACGGGCGCCAACACGACCGACTACCTGCTCGAGAAGTCGCGCATCGTCACGCAGGTGAGAACGAAACACCAATCGCAGTCCTCTCTTAGACTATTTTACGGATGGGTTTGAGTGCCGCCATATTGGGCTTCCAAGAGATGGCAAACGCGTGAGGGGGGGAGACAGAAAATTAGGTGGGTAGATGAGGTTAAGAAATCTGCAGTTATAACGTGGCAGCAGAAAGCACAGGACCGGGTTGATTGGCGAAACGTGGGAGAGGCCTTTGCTACCATACCTTTGCCCTGCAGTGGGCGTAGACAGGCTGCTGCTGCTGATGATGATGATATTGGGCTGTTAACCTTTGTGTTTCGCATCTTTAACAAAACGAACAGTGTTACAATAGACGCATAGGCATGAAAACAGTTGGATTGGTGCATACGATGTTTTATGGCTGCATTAACTCACATCGCGATGTGAAGAAACAAGAAAACATCGGCTTACCAGCCCAAGATGGCGGCGCCCAGATGTCTTACATAAAATAATCTATAGCGAAACTGTACACACTGGCGTAAATCACGGGGTTGGGGGGAGGGGGGGTGCCCGCTTGTGTTCAGGGTGGGAAGGACATCCCTTGCGAGTGTCCCCCCCCTTGAAGTTTATCTTTCAATCATCATATTTAATTTGCTTGAGAGTTAAGTATAGCGCACACTCCGTAACTCGGAATTCGGAAGCCATTCCAAAGAGGAGACACGAAGTGAAAAAGTGAAATATTTTTCGTTTCAAAAGTCACTGTGGTGCACAAACTTTCTGGAACGCTACGGGTTGACGCGCCGCAAATGTTTATAATGCCGGGCTTTGAGATGCAAAGTTAAAGAACTTCGGACCATCTACCTTTATTTATGTGAACGATTAGACGGAACCCATTGACAAATAATTAATCCGATTGCTTGACTATGATAATGTTATATAAGAAAAATGCTTCTTGTTGTTACTTCGAAGGTCGATTTTTGTTCTTATGTGATTAAAAATGAAACCTATAATTATAAAACCAACATGGCTGCCTTGGAAAGTTGGGTCCCCATAGTGATTTTCCTGGATTTAGGCTGCATATAGATAGGCCATTCTTAACTCAGTCGGCAATTACCCACCCGTAAGTCCGCGAATAACTTACTCAGTAGAAAACTATCATCATCACAAACGACCTTTGCCTTCGGTTAAAAAAAAAAAAAGCCACCGTGACCGCCCAGACCTATCAAAAAATTACACCATCTCCCGCTAAAGGGAACCATGTGTAGATGTGAAGCAGCGGGCGCTAACGCTTACACTGGCGGCGGCGTTGACGCTGGCGCTCATCGGAGCGTTGAGCAGGAGAGAAAACTGGGGAGGCGCAAAGCACGCAGTGATGGAGCGGTGTTTTCTACTGGGAACATGCCAATCGCTGCTAATGGGCAATGAGAGACAGAAGACTCCGACTGGACACAGAGACCCGCAGTCCGCTTTTAGTTAACGCGCACGCTGCGAAAATTTTTATTGTTCAACAACGCACAGGAGAAATCTCCCACCGGCACCAGCATGGAGGTCAAGATCCATTGCCATATATAGACCTTTTTAACGGAGAGGAGGATCCCCTCCTTTCTGGGCTGTTGCACGGGAGCACAAAAGCCGACGTCACAGCATCGGCCGTGCATTTTTGGGGGGGGTCACGCATGTTAACAACAGCCCAGAGAGCCCTATGGCGGCGCCCAGGAAGCCTTCAGTGAAAAGGTCTATACGGGGTGGCCAGTGAACGGTTGTGCAGCGCGAGCAGTCGGTTTTTTCAACCAAGGAACTCGCTAGCAGACGCTGCCTGCGTCGGCCTCGCGAGGCGAGAGAGGGCGGGGGGGAGCGTAGGAGAGGAGAGAGAGGGGGGACGCGCATGCGCAGTGGGAGTGTGGGCGCCTCGGGCAGGGATGCCTAGAGGGGGAGAGCAAGGAGAGAGAGGGGGGGACGCGCATGCGCAGTGGGAGTGTGGACGCCGTGGGCTGGGATGCCTAGAGGAGAGAGGGGGAGCGTAGAAGGAGAGAGGAGGGAATGCGCATGCGCAGTGAGGGGTGTGGCTGCCGCGGGGAGGGATGCCTAGAGGAGAGAGAGAGGGGGAGAGGAGGTTTTTATTTTTATTTTTTTTTGGAAGGGTTTGCGCATGCGCAGTAAGGGTGGTCACGCCGCACACCACCACCGGATTAAGCTTCGCCATAAGATGCTTCACATCTAATAGGTCTGGGCGCCTATTCTATGTAAAAAGCGTTTTCCAAACTGAGCTCTAACTGCATTTGGCGAATTGGGCTAATTGGTTGCCGTGACGGCGACCTTGCGAGTAATAAAGTAATTAGAAGTATCAACATATCGTAACTCAACCAAGTAGCCTTGTCAACATTTACATACTCGACAGAAAACCCATAGCAGGAATGTGCCACAAAAATTGGGTCAACCCTATTAATCACCACTCGTCCACTAAAAATAAACAGAAACGATTAAATGAATGTATAAATAACTAAATGAATGAACCAGTGAATGAATGAATGAATCAATCAATCAATCAATCAATCAATCAATCAATCAATCAATCAATCAATCAATGGCCTGTGTGCTGCACTATGGATCCACGCAGATCAAGGTGGAAGGGCTTTGAAGGAGTATACACTTGATTCAGGAATTATAAATAAATGAAATAAATGGCTCACACATTAAGGCACAGGGATAGCCCTTAATGCTTCAGCAACATAGTGCGTTCAGTGAACGCTATATTCAAAAACGAATTGCAGCAGTAAGTCATTACTATAACATTACACTTTTAACTTTCATGCTCCCCAATACACTTTCCCAGTTTTGGACAGGATGCCGGCTACATTGAAGTAGTCATCACCCTTGCCTTTCTCTTCTATCTAGTTTCCTTCCTCGCAGTGTACAAATAGGTTAATCGCCGATATTAGCGAAGGCTCTTCAACCTGACTTGCACTGCGAGTCTGGCGTTAACGTGGGCTTTTAAATGCGAAGCATTTCTTAGCGAACTTCGGCGACTTTGAGCGTATCTATCTAGCTATCTAGCCGCCTACGACTATGGGCTCTCCTGGCCGTATCGTTAATGTGATTTATACCGAAATTGGTATGGCATAACATGACTGTATGACAAACATAAGTGACTGGTCATATCATGAAAATCATGACTAACTTGTCATGAAAAGTATGATTTACACGCCATGGCCATAGTGCTCCTGAGGCCGTTTTCTTAACTTGTTATATCCAAAAATTGGTACGATGAGACATTTCTGCATGACCAACATAAATGACAGCTGATAATATGAAAATCATGACCAGCATGTCATGAACAACATGATTTACATGCCACGCTCATGGTGCGCTGACGGCCGTTTCGATAGCGTGATATACACCAAATTTGGTATTGCGTGACGTGGCTTTATGACGAACATAAATGACAAGTGGTAATATGAAAATCATGAAATGTCATGAGTGACATGACTTGCATGCCACGCTCATGGCACGCTTGAGGTCGTTTCGCTAGCTTGATATACACCAAATTTGGTATCGAGTGACGTGATTGCATGACGAGCATAAATGACTAGCGGTAATATGGAAATCGTGACATGTCATGTGCAACATGACTTGTATACCCCACTCACGACACTCTCGTGGCCGTTTCGCTAGCTTGATATACACCAAGCTTGGTGTTGAGCGACGTGATTGTATAACGAGCATAAATGACAAGTGGTAATATGGAAATCATGACATGTCGTGTGCAACATGACTTGCATGCCACGCTCATGGCACGCTCGCGGCCGTTTCGCTAGCTTAACTTGATATACACCAAAATTGGGATTGCGGGACGTGACTCTATAACGAACAAAAGTGGCAGATGGCAATATGAAAATCTTCGCATGCATGTCATCTACAACGCCATTTACATGCCACGCTCATGGTGCGCTTGCGTCCAGTTCGCTAGCTTGATATACATCAAAGTTGGTATTGCGCGACGTGACTGTATGACAAACAGAAATGGCAGGTCCTAGCATGTAAATCATGACATGCATATTATGTATAGCATGATTTGCTCCTTGCTGTCTGTTTCGCATTACATCGATTCCCACAGTGCGTGGGATCTGCCGGATTTTGCTTTGCATTTGCCGTTCTGTTTCTTGCACCAACGCGCAGTCGAAACGTCCCCTTTCCCGCTACTGTGTTGATCATGTAATCAACTCGCTGAAAAGTTGAAAGGTTGATCCACGGGTAAACTGATTATTTTTTTTTCATCTCTTCCTCGTCTGATTTTCCCCGCGATGGGCAGGCCACCGAGGAGCGCAACTACCACGTCTTCTACGAACTCCTGGCCGGCCTCTCGGACAAGGACAAGGACAAATACGGTCTCCAGACGGCCGACAAGTACTTCTACCTCAACCAGGTGAGCCTCATCATTATTATTTTTACTGCGATAATAATTTTATTCTTCGATATGAAACCATTCGTATACAAATGAAAAAAAAAGTAATATGGAGTGAGCAGGCCCCCCGACAACTGCCATCGTGAGGGGCACAGCGCCTGCCAACATTCTAAGATAAAATATACTATATACCTGTTACTTTTTAAAGACGATTCTCTTTCTTGGGATACTTAAACGCAAAAATTTTGGTCTGTCTGTCTGTCTGTCTGTCTGTCTTTCTGTCTGTCTGTCTGTCTGTCTGTCTGTCTGTCTGTCTGTCTGTCTGTCTGTCTGTCTGTCCGTCACCCGATTCAGCTAGCTACAGGGCCAAAGTTTAACTAATTTCCGAACGCCCAGCCATCTTGAACTGGTGTTTTCGTTCATACTTGTGAACATATTCGATCAAAAAGCAAATACTACGCATACATGTAAGTATCAGGTCGTGTGTTCTTTTATTAGAAAATACACAGATACGTAATTCTAAAGACCCTAGTGTCTTTTAGGCTGTGCTGAAAATGCGATGATGTGCATGAACTGCGACGCTTTGCACGAAAAAGCGCTTTGCCGACGATAAAGTCCAGCCGCTGGCAGTGGCCCTTGGTTCAGCACAAGCTCATGTTTTTCGATGGCGTCCATATCTCGCGCAGCGCCGCCTCTGTTTTATCAATGCCAGCCAGATGCGGCCAATTCAACGTAGAGTAGGCGCTGTCTGAGGCAAGGCAAAACATAGGAGTACGGCCGGCACAAGACTATCGTCTTTCGACGACATTTGCAGCGAAGCACGCAGATACGCGGCCAATTTTTTAACAGCAAAACTGTTCTCGCGTTTAAATGCACAACACGGCCATGTTTAAATGTACATGGATACTGGATGAAGTGTACGGAAGGACGACCGCCACCGCAGCTAAACTGTTAGAGCATCGGACGCGTTATTCGAAGGTTGCAGTTCGGTCCGTGCTGGCGACAAGTTGTTTTTTCGTCCACTTTAATTTTTTTCGCATTCATATCCTAATTAGTACAAAGGACATCTCTTATACATTCCTTGGCTCGATAGGCAATTAGTTCTCATTAAGGTCCTTTAAAGGTCAACATAAACTCTCTTTTCGAAATTCGCGCCTCCCACAACTCTTTGAAGATATTATAATGATCTCCAAAATGGGGTTAACATGTATCTATAAAATGAGTTATACTTCTGGTAAGTCAGTAATCACCAAGACGAATAACAGGTAATCTGTTTTTTTTTTCTCCGATTGGGCTAAAATGCAGCCGTTGCGGAATTGGGCAATATGGCGGAATTCGGCGGTGTTAAGAATAGCATTCCCTCTGTGCAACGGTGTAGCTGTTCGAGTTGCTGTATGTTTTGTCTGTTAGTTCTGTCTGTTAGATTGTCTGTTAGTTCTCATTAATATTGTGTTTAACAAACCAAACGAGCCCTTAAGCTTACACTTCTTTCCTTGATATAGCGAGGGTGTGTTGCAAGCTGAACGCTTTTTACACAGACATTCCCCCCCCCCCCCCCTTTTTTTTTTCGCAGGGTGGTGCCATCGAGATGGCGTGCAAAGACGACGCCGAGGACTTCCGGTCGCTGCTGTCGGCCATGCAGGTGCTCGGCATGAGTTCCGAGGAACAGGACGCCATCTTCCGCATCCTGGCCGCGGTTCTGCACCTCGGAAACGTCTACTTCCACCGGAAACCCGTGAGACTTTGACCCTTCTCTCACTTCCGTGCCTCGCGATGGCACAAGAATCCTTCAGTCTTATACTGGCTTTGTACTTTTGGTTCATGAAAGGGAACTTGACCACCGTTACGCGCAAAAGGTTCGGACGAAAAGATCAAAATATACGGACATGCGCTAAAAGGCGCGAAATGTTTGTCATTTCGTCCAACCCTTTTGCGCTTGATGGTGGTCGTATGGAGTGCCAACAAGCTTGAACACACACGTTAAGTTATGAAAGTGAATGCTGAAAAGAAAAAGAATATTTCAACCCCTTTGTAACACGACGCTATGACCGAAACTCATGTATAAACTCATATGACCGAAACTCATAAAAGAAGGTTCGCATCTTAGAAAACATTTTTCTGGTGCGAGATTTTTTCTTCAACAGAAGCACTCGAGAAGAGCTTGTTCCTGGGCTCGTTGGTGTCTCTGGTTTCTGATCTTTAGTTGCTTGTTGCTGATTGCTAGTCTACGCTTGCTAGTTGGCGTCTGTGCTTGCTATGCTTGGTGTTCAATCATGCCCCTATTTCTCTCTCCTCCCCATTCTTCATGATTGAAACTTTGCCTCAAGTACATGTTCAGCTTCCTAAGCTCTCTTTTCGGAGAAACATCGTATGGCTTTCTTTCATGAACCTCGCGGGTTCATGAAAGAGCGCAAGAAGCATGAGAAGGAAGTAACGCATACAAAAGTGACGCGAGCACAAAAAAGAAAGTAACGCACAGGACAAGGGTTGTCCTGTGCGTTACTTTCTCCTTGAGGCTCGCGTTTGAAACTTGCTGCTACCCTTCCCTTCACGAAATAAGGGGCATTGTTCATGGGTCCCGTATATTTGTTGGACACAACCGATGAAAACAACGGACAATTCAGTCAATGAAAGCATATGGGACATTGTCGGTTTTTTTTAATTGTAGTGCAAGGATTTCGGCCTAAATTGAAAAGAATTACAGTGGAGGAAATGCTGCCATTTCCGACGGTGGGATGCGAACCCGCAGCCTTCGAATATTTTGCCACTTTTGCATCTCGCAGCTGAAGCACGGTCAGGAGGGGGTCCAAGTTGGGAGCGAGGCTGAAGTCCGGTGGGCGTCACACCTGCTGCAACTGGCCGAGGACGGTATCCTCGCAGCGCTCACCACCAAGACAACGGTCAGTTTGTCCGCTTCTCTGGGCTGATCATGAACGGTCACGTGGTCCTACGCTAAGTTAGTCTATACATCACATTCGAGCCTGTTGATTCTTCTCTTCTTGCTGTGTAGGAAGCACGAGGGGAACGCCTCACGACTCCGCTGAACATCGACCAGGCTCTAGACGCGAGGTGAGTTTGCTGCAGGAACATCCTGAAAATTGCATTATTGGTGCTCTGTAGCTTTCTCAAATTTCGCTGCTGGGTGCTGTTGGCGCCCGAACAGCATGCGGGATGAGTAGGTTTGTCATTGAATCATAAGGAGCGACATCTTTAATGGCTCATTCAGCTTGACTGGAAGCTTGTTTTCTAAGGCAGCTATGTTATCCTAAGAACGTGACGACTGTTTTCTCTTGAGAACTTCTGAAGCGACAACTGTAAATGCTGTAATTAGGATGTAGATTTCGTGTTCGTCGCACAAACGCGTAATATGGTAAAAATGGTGTCATACCAGTGATCCTGATGGCTATGAACGGCGGCCAATCGACAAAACCTGTTAAAAGTCTCCTTTGCAGTGTCTCCGTGACACGGGATATGTTTACATCTAATTCCATTGACAAATGCGTGGGAACATCAGGTTCAATTAAACACTCAGACAAAACGGCAAAGTTGTTTTTGTATACTTTTGAAGCAGCGTGGACAACGAAGGAAGACCATCGGACACAGGACGAGCGCTGTCCTGTGTTTTTTCCAAGTGTATTCCTTCGTTTTCTGCGCTAATTCAAAAGTGTGCATCTCTTCCGAATCGGCCATCTTTCTAATTATATACATAATGTTCCGGTTACGATCCAGCATGTGCGCCTCCCGTGAATCGAAGATAAGGATTTCTATGCTAACGTTCAGATCTAAAAAAAAAAAAAAAGTTTCAACAGTTGTTTGATGCAGCCTTCAAAAGCGTCCATCAGCTTCGAACAAGTCGTGCGTCCTATCAGATTCCGCGTTGGGCAGCCTGTTTTTCTTGTTTGTTTGTTTCGGGTAATGGGAAGGGGGGCTTTGCTCGGATCCGTTTTCGAGGCCCCAAATTTGTTACCATGATCGCAGGGACGCCGTGGCGAAAGCCCTGTACTCTGGCCTCTTCTCGTGGCTGGTGTGGCGCGTCAACCAGGCCGTCTGCCAGCGGGAGACTGCGAGGACCACTGCTATCGCCATCCTGGACATTTTCGGCTTTGAAGTACGTACCTCCTGCCAAACTTCACTTGAAGACAAACTTCCTGCCAAGTCGGATGTTGCTAAAGGGTGCGCTGCGCCGAAACTGCTGCTAAATACAATGCACCGAGCAACACGTCACATAAATTTGAGAATATAAAATAGGTATCAAGCTTGATGAGAGCCAATGTAGCACATGTCGTCGCAGGATGTATACATACACTCAAACCTCGATATAACGAACCCGGATATAACGAAATACCGGTTATAACGAAGTAAGTGAAGAATAGTCTTGCAATAGATACAGTGTTAGGAATATACCTTTACAACGAATTTTCGGCTATAACGAACTTATTTTTTGTTTAAGATGCAACTTTGTTATAATGAGGTTTGATTGTATTACTTATAGACCTGACGTAAAAACACGTCTGTAGACTTCCAAATGTTTGTAGTTTTAGGTGCATTCAGGCGATTTGAGGCGGTCTCATTTATTTGCACGAAGGCAGAGACTGTCGTAGCACCGTACCTCTCAGCTCTGCCTGTGAGTCTTATACATGGGAGCCTTATCGGACCGTGTCGCAGCACTGCTACTGGGCACCAGTGATGACACCGCTAAATCTTCCCGTTGAACACCATAGGCACTTTAGATGCTGGCTACCATGCATGCTCATGCTTGACACTTGTATCAGCATACCATTGTCACTACCGCGATTGGGTCGTTACATGAGAAGCTGTTGCTGAAAAAATGCCAAAACGTGTCGAAAAGTAGATTTGCCTTCGTAAAGGTCATCAAGTCGCTCGTCAATTGTGTTTATCGAAACATCGGCTTAAGCAATATTCCTTGTTCAATGACTTCTAACTGCTTGAAGAACCAATCTTCCTTCGAACTACGTCCTGTAATCTATTTCATGCATCACAAACGTCCTCTGGAGTACACCAAACTAGGAGTATGACTATGTAAACATCTCCATAAGCCATTAAAGAATGTATCTCTGTCACTGTTAATCTACCCTTCCTGATCACTGGTTTCGCGACGTACAATTGCAGTGAGCGAGAACATGATCGCAATCACCTCGGTTGTTGAAGACCATTGGATACATCAGTCAGGAACAGGCGACTTGTTTACGAATTGTGAGAGCCCATTACACGTAGTAACGGTGCATATGAAATTTTCAATTCTTGTATATTTCCGTTCAATTAACCAGTAATCAACGAAATAATTCACTTTCATTGTACTTATCTAAATCTTACAGGACTTGAAGGAGAACAGCCTGGAGCAGCTGTGCATCAACTACGCCAACGAGGCGCTTCAGCAGTTCCAGATCCGACAGGTGTTCAAGCTCGAGCAGGCCGAGTACAGCCGCGAACGTCTGAGCTGGCAGCCGCTGAGCCACTGCGACAACCAGGGGGCGCTGCAGCTCATCGCCAAGCGGCCCCTGGGTCTCCTGGCGCTGCTGGACGACGAGTCCAACTTCCCGAAGGCCACGGACGCCTCGTTCCTGGACAAGTGCCACTACAACCACGCCCTGGACGAGCTGTACTCGAGACCGCGCATGTCGTCCCTCGAGTTCGGCGTGCGACACTACGCGGGTCACGTGTGGTACTCGGTCGAAGGGTTCCTGGACAAGAACAGGGACACCCTGCGACCCGACGTGGTGCAGCTGCTCATCTCGTCCAAGCTGCCCGTGAGTAGTCCGTGCATGTCCCTAAGCCTCCGGAATAAAACTGTAGGTTGGGGAAATCATTTCATCTCTCCGCCCGAGCTCGCGAGCGAAGACGACGGTACGGGGGGAGCGTGATCAATAAGAAAGGAACAGGCGTGGTCCAAGTATTAGCAGAAGCGGTCACCTCAGCCTCGGCTTTAGTGCAAAGAAGAATGCAAGAAAAGAAGTTGAGAAGCACAAAGGTACATAGTAAAATATTGGCAGCGCAAACTAACGGGACACAGAAAAGGACACAAACAAGCGCAGACTGAAACTTGGATTTAGTCAACCCTTCTGCATAAAGGTACATTTGTACACGGCCAAACGCGACCTTTTTGGCCTTCCAGTGATCACGCCCGGTGGGTCAAAGTACACACTTGCCGCTCAGCGCATCCTCTGGTTTCTATCTCTATGCGCCGATCTTCCGTGACGGAAGAGGGCCGGCATGTTTCCTGTCTGGTTGAGCACCGTTCTTCGGCGGCCCACGCGCGCTTTCACTCGCGCATAGGTAATACGACGCGCGGGGTAACGTTATCGATTTGGACTTTATACGGAACATCACGGCGACCACAACACAAATGCGCCGGGAGTGTCCATTAATTACCATCAAAATAGATAGATAGATAGATAGATAGATAGATAGATAGATAGATAGATAGATAGATAGATAGATAGATAGATAGATAGATAGATAGATAGATAGATAGATAGATAGATAGATAGATAGATAGATAGATAGATAGATAGATAGATTGATTGATTCAGCGAGCCAGTATGTGTTTTCTTCTCAGTGCAGAGAGTGAGATGAAAGGAACGAAACACAGGGGTACATTAACTATAGTTTGTCCACTTTCCTAACCTACATATGGAGAGGAAAATGGGATATTGAAGGTGAGTGAGAGGGGAAACACATGTGTATATATCGATCAGGAGCGTTATGTAAAAGTATCTGCAATCGTTCACTGGAGTCTGTCATCTTGAAGAACTGCAGAAGAGGTGCGTCCTTCTGGCCTGATGAGACGTGATGCCACACGCCCAAGATATCTCCTTCTGTAAAAAGGCCTTTCGTGAAGTCTACTCACTGTGTAGACTGGAGATTCCGGCATTTCTTTACTAAAACGGGAAGGGATTCGAGTGTGACTGGCACGCTCCTGCGATCGCGTGCATGTTTTCTGACCGCCCTTCTCGCTCATGTCGCGTCGCAGATGGTGTCCCAGATGTTCGAGTGGCGTCGCGCCACGGCCGAGGCCTGCAAGACGTCGAGCAAGGCGGACGGCCGTTTCGTCACCATGAAGCCCAGGGCGCCCACGGTCGCAGCCCGCTTCCACGACTCCCTGCAGAGCCTCATGGAGGCCATGGCACAGTGAGTGGTGCTCTTTGCACCTTGATCTTCTCTCCGCCCTTACTAAGGATACTAAGACACAACAATAACTTTCATGAAGGCGAAAATGCTTGAGACCCGTGTACTTAGATTAAGGTGCACGTTAAACAACACCAGGCGGTCGAAATTTTTGGAGCCCTCCACTACGGCGTCCCTCATCTCCTTCTTCTGGGGAGTAAAACCCCCTTAATTAATTAACGAATTAATTAATAAATAATTTATTTATTATTTTTCTGTAAAATTCCACAGGGAGGTGCGCCATAAGAGTTTCGTTGCCCGAACAAAAATATCCAACATACATTGTCTTCATGAAAGATAATTAGATTTGGTGTGGAAATCGAAGCGAAGGTATACCGAAAAAACGATGTAGCAGCTTGCCTATTTTTCCTGAGCGTCCAAATACTGAAAATGACTTTCAGTATCTGGATGCTCGGGTAATTATTGACGTAGCGGCTCAGATGGCATTTAGGAAAACCTAGCTAGTCGGTAATTATTCGCTCTAAAAAGACAGGGGGGTGCATTGTGCAAACACGGACACAAAACAGAAGTCAAGGCACGATGAACGCCGACTAACAGCTGCAAAGGCGCACAACGGCGCAAAAGAAAGAAAACACGAAAACTTATCTGCTCATGCCCAGGCAATTGGCGAACCTATGAATCCGGCACGAGTGAGGGTCTACGTGAAAGATAACTTTGAAGGCATTTGATTTCTTCTTTATGCAAGTTAATCGACAGTTGACTCACGCTGCCACTATTATCGATATGCCATGACGTAATTATTACACGCGTTTCTTCATTCCTGTGCCAGCACAAAACTGCGCATTCATCGAATTTTGGCGTGCACTTACACTCTCGACAATGTAAAAACACATTAGAAGGTGATCCTCCAATTAGCGATCTTTCATGTTCCAGTAATCTTTGGTTAACACAGCGGCCCGTCTGTCCTGCGTGGTGTCTTGACTTCTTTCTCGTGTCCGTATTTGCACAACCTGTCTTTTAAGAATTAGTACCTCTAGAATCATGTGAGAATGTTCAGTTTGGTACATAACGTCTCAGCTGTAAAACAAATTGAAGTATATGTCTAAGTGCACGCCCTGTCATTGTTCTTTTTTACAGGTGCAACCCGTGGTTCGTGCGCTGCATTAAGCCTAACAACGAAAAGGCTCCGATGAAGTTCGACCTAGCCGTGGTGCTGGAGCAGCTGCGGTATTCCGGCATGCTGGACACGATACGGATACGAAAACTGGGATACCCCATACGATTCAAGTTCGCCGCCTTTTCAGAAAGGTACCGGTGCACGCAACTATCTTCCACTCTCTTTCAGGCCCGTGATGACTTGACGAATAGGAAGGCAACCCTGGAGGAAGGGGAAAAAAAAACTAGTAGGGAGTGGCATGAGTCAATCTTGAAGACTAGTCATGTACTAGATGAGTACTTACACGAAAATTTTCAATTGCCATTTCTTTTGTGTTAAACGCAAGGCCAAGCCATCTAGAGCCTAGAAAATTCACTGTTGGCGAGAATGCAGCATGAAAAAGTAATTACTCTATATTTCTAAAAGCTAGTTTCGGTTTCAATTCTACCCTGCAGTCACGACATGGCGTGAGCTTCTCGTCATGCTCTCGAACTCCATATCGTGGCTTTTCCACGGGCGCACCGCTCCGTTGCTCTCTCGGTTATGCACAAGTGGCCACTTTGAATGTTTCTGTATCTGACGTCATCAAAACTAGCCATACTGGAGCGTGAAGTCACCGGAATTGACACCGTAGCCTGACGTCAAATAGTGTCGTGGTCAGTAGGTGCGCCATGCGAATATCGACTTCAATGTCAAAAGAAAATGTCTTATCAGCATTTGCTGAGCTTCACACTTCACTTGCTCAGAGCCGTCTCTGCACGCAGGAGATTTGCATGGAAGAAGAAACTCACCTTCGATGATTGTTGTCATTACAACACATGCAACAGCGCGCGAAACTGGAAAGGACAACCGAGAAATGGACAAGCGCTACAATTGGTCGGCTTCCATTGGTTGCGTCTGCTGCAGGCGCTGCGGAAGCCTAATTCTACCCAGCAGGCACTGCGCATGCACTGGCCAGTGGGAAGGAAGGGGGGGCGTCAGAGGAGATTGACTTGTCGAGGCTAGCAAAATGGCGGGACGATCGCTCCTGTTTTTTTTTTTTTTTTTTTTTTTTTTTTTTTTTTTTTTTTTTTTTGTTCCTCCATGAAGGCAACAAACCCCTTTCCGTTCTTCATCCGGGCATCACCCTTTCTGAACTCAAATGCGAGCCACAACTTTCATTTTTTTAATGTTTTTTTTTCTCTGTCCGTATTCACGAGAAAGGTGCCAGAATTATCTCACGTCCATCTCCGCTTCCGAGAAACACAGGACTATCTAATCTTCTGTCATCAAAGAGGGCACGTTAAGACAATACAATTTCCCTCCGTAGCCCAAAAAACAAAGAAAAACTGAAGCGTGTGACTGGAAGTGTGAAGATGCGGCTGGCTCTTCTTGTGAGAAAGAGTAAAAAGAAAAAAAAACGCTAATAAACGGAGCCATTTTGCTCCTGTGGGAATGTTCACTTCACGGTTGAGGGGAGAAGTTCACCCTTCAAAGGCGCCGCTCTTTCATGCGGGAAACAAAAGCGAAAAGTTTTCTCAGCGCACTTTTTTCGGTCGAGATTTGCACGATTTTTCATTAATAATGCAGCCTGTGGGAGAGAGAGAAAATTTCAGGTTCTTTCATCAGCAGTTTAAACGTTTTCCTGGAATAACGCTACTGCGGATAGGGATGATGAGGAATGAAACAATATGCACAGTGCGCGACGCATGCATTACACGCATGAAACACATCATAACACTAAACAAACTAATTACTATTTCAATGAAAACAGCGTCTCTTAGAAAGTTAAAAAGCACCTAGTTTCAGTGTAAGGTGCACTTGCTGTGTTGGCCCATGGGTGGAGAACGTTTCTTGGCTAAAGAGGTGTCTGTCTTTGGGGTATGTTCAGTAAATAAATAGGAATCAGCTCGCACAAGATAGGGTAAGTTGGAAATCATTGGGACAGGCGTTCGGCCGGCAGTGAACGTAAAATTGATTGATGTTGATGATGTTGAAGAAGAGCACGGACGCTATTCTGGACATTGTCGAATTCCGCTATTTTGTCACATTTTGCCTTTGGTCAAGTCTGATTGGCCCAGCGGGTTGCTGCGGCCTCTCTGATTGGCTTAAATGCCGCTGTTACGAAATTTGGCAATATGGCTGAATTCGTCAGTGTCCAGAGTAGCACCCCCGATGAAGTGGGTGGTCTGCGTCCTTCTCATACGTAGCTTACAGGGTCGACCACCTAAAATTCTTTCTGCTTCACTCTCAAGCGACATCACCTTCGCATTTTATCGAGCCATTCACGAAGGAGAAGCTCCTATGTGTCTCTGGGCCATCGCGCATGCGTCGTGGCTGCCCGTTCCCGAAGCGCGGATTATCCCGCCGCCGGTACGACCGTAACGCTGGGTGGTTAATCGCGGGCAGCGAGCAGAGTGCGTTTCGTGAGAAGATGACACTCGGAGCGTAGCCGGTGCGGAACCCGGAAACAACGGCCCGCATCGGGGTGGCCGCGTGCACGCTCTGTTTGCTTGTTTTTTTGCTTGTTTTTTGCTTGTTTGTTTGCCGTACTTGCCTTTCTCTCTTTCTGGCGCGGTGGGCAACCATCGTGCGCAGCTCCACATTACGGAAGCGTCGTCTTCATCACCGATGCTGCTATTCTTTCTTTTCCTTTTCTCTCTCGCTCTCTTTCTTTCTCACCGAGAGTTTCACGCTCACTCCGGATCGACCGTTCCGTTGCTCCACCATTCTGACATCGGCTATTGTTGACGCTGCTGCTGATGTTAGTGGTCGTGGTCGTGGACCGTTCGGTCAATATCGGTCTTCGATATGGAAAAGCCTCGTAGCATGTAGTGGACCGGGAAGAATGTCGACAGTGTGTGCGCAAGCGAGTCTTCGATCAACGTGGTTTTGTCGACGCGACTCTCGAAACTGACGTTAGAGTGTGTTCTGGAGCTCCAGGAGACTAGGGACCTTGGATCATCGTTGGAGACCGTCACGTTCGTGGATAATAACTGGAACGTTTCCCTGGTACCTGATTCCACGTGACTCGTCGATGTGAACCGTGAACTGAGTGCAAGAATTAACGACGTGGACTTGAGGAGTGAGGTCTCTTGAAGATACATGAAAAAGATAACTATCGGCTTTGACAAGTATCGATGGTGTGCCTTTGAATGGACAGCGAGACAGTGCGGTTGTGTTGGGCAATGAGAGCAGGTGTTGAATATCAAACACGTAAACGTTGATGAATGACGTTTCCACTCTCGGTTTCCGGAGGTTTTCGCTGATGTGACTTTTGAATGGACGACAAATTAGTGCTGTCACTGAGCTGGGGCCGATGACAGCTGAAAGACCTCCGAAGATAGGAGTGCCAGTGGATGACAGCGTGGCTTCTTGGTTTCCTGCAAGTCTCGTTGACGTAAATTTTGTATGGATGGTGAGGTGTGCGGTGGCTTTGAATAGGAGGGTCTACCGGACATCTATTACGGGCGTGCCTTTGTGGATAAATATGCCGGCACTGTGTCTAGTTTGCTTTGATGGCCTTCTCGGAATGTGGCGGGGTTCTCAAATGGATCCCATTTCCTTGCACGGCGTTAACGCTCGTCAGCGAAGTGGATACATCGTGATCACTGTTGTTTGCCGTGTTGCTTATCCTCTGTTACATGCGCGGAGTCCAGGCTTCTGTGGTCTTTTGAAACCTGTCACGTCTTTGGCATTGTGATCCAGTCGACATCTCTAGTGTTGTGACGGTCTACGTTCCTATAGGGCACTGGACGTGGTCAAAAGGTTCCCCCTCTCGTTTACGTGTGTTATAAGCTTGTCCGAGATCGCATGTTTTGATATCTACAACTGATTTCGTCTTGCTCTTGGACCTTAGAGTGGTACATTTCTACTCAATCGACGTCCAGTGCGTGTCGTAAAGCTTTATATTACTCCCTATGGGTACAGGACTTGAGAATTGTCGCATTTATGGAATGGACTGTTTTTATTCTTTTCATGCGTCCCGGTTCAACGCTAGATTTATGGCTGGTTTTTACCATCGCGTTAATGCTTGTGTCTTGCTTGTTACTTGCAACGCAACCGTGATACCAATCCATTCGCTTATTCTTGCCTTTCCGTAGCTGTAACGAGTCGCTGGTGGAATTACAGCTACTTTTGTTTGCTCCTTAAACTTTTTTGGAAGGAATATTGTAGCTTGCATGATGGCGCCTCCTCCTGGAGTGATATTTTCGCTGGAGGTATACTGATATTTTCGCTAGATGAATTTTTAAAAGAGACCTTCTCTTCCCCAACTGTTTCAACGTCTTGACTGTAGATTCAGGGACTGCACGACAGCTTGGCTTGCAGACTTGAACATGACGTCGAACAGAGCTTTTCGAGGTACAGTCGATGACGTGTACTAACGTGTCTGTTTAAGGTGAAGATTGTTCACTCCATGCATGGTCACGTACGTACCTTCAGCGCCGTCTTTTTTTTTTCAAAAGGCTAAGGAAGGAATCTAGAACATGATGCTGTCATCTTGTTTCCTGCCATCGTCGGCGCATTCCGTGTAACGTTCAAGTACTGTCCTATAGCTACGAAGTGAGATGTCTATGGGTACGTGCAGTATTATCAAGCGACTGCAGAAGCGGATCTTTCCTTATAAACACTGACCCATGCCTTATAGCCTACAGCTGTCATCCCATAGAAGCGTGGTGTTTCTTTTGAATTACGTTGACAGACTCCATTTTGACAGAAAAGGAACCAAGTATCATTCGTTGCATCAAGACATCGACAACTCTGGTGCCTCTGACGGCTCTTTCCGGTATGCCTTGAAGTAGCGCGGATATGAATTAGCTTATTCAGTGCCTGAGGAGCTACATTTCACTCTGAATGGAGACGTTATGTCCGGTGAAGTGTGACGTGTGCGACGTCATTTCCGGTTGTGTGGCACAGTGACTGGTTGCAATTCAGCCGCACCAACAATGAACAGTCGGTTCAGTCGCCTGGAGAGCAGGCTGCTCAACTGCAAGAGCCTTCGCCTCGAACGCACCGATCTGTTTCTCGTGCAAGTGACGAGGATACGACGGAAAAACTCCAAGAGAGTTTCACGCAAGCGTCTTCAAGGGGGAACGTAAGTCCAGCTTCCTTTGGTATGTTGTGAGGCCATGCCAACGACTGGCTCTGTGTCGGTTTAAAGCCTTGGACTGTTTGGATTCGCCAGTGGGTTCTCCCCTGTTGGTGGCGTTGTACCATGTTTGCACCAGGGGGGGTGTATACGGGGGGGGGGGGGGGGGGGGTGCCGCTCCTTATCATGCTAAGGGGCACCCCCCCCCCCCCCCATAGTCAGCCCCATACATTTTTGCCTTATGTGCAGGATGTCTAATCTGCGAATTTTGGACAATAATGGTAGCCGAGTACCCCTGATATTTCATTCCAGAAGGGTCGACTTCTTACCGTTACCACTCGAAATTTGGGGGAAGTGTTTTATTTCTGTTTGGATTTTGTTCCTAAGCATGTGTGTCGCCTCTTTGCGAGGGTGCTCAAGGTTATGTTGTCAACCAACATTGTTATACGCCGTACTAAACTAACAAAACTGTGCAGGCTGGCTAGCGTATGAACGGAATGACGCGCCTATAAGCTCAATCGCACCCGTCGCGCTGCCCGATGGGTAGTTCGGAAAGTTTAAACGAACTGCACTTCGTAAAGACTCATTTCGGGCTTGTACCATCACGATAACTAGCAACAGAAAGTCGTAAAAAATATCTTTGTTCCCCCCCCAAATGACATATCTTACCGCTAAGTGTGCCGGTAGTCCCAAGACAACGGGCTCATAAATCTAACCTGTTCTAGACGGTGCCGCTTTAGATTCACGTGCGCACTAGTGGGAGAATTTTGACGTATATATACAATGGGATGTAAAGAAATGCGAACAGAGCGGCGTGCTGTTTTCATCACGCTCTGACCTTGGTGGCGATAAAAAGATGCTAGAATAGTTCCTGATTGTATAATGGGTGACTTCAGTGGCTTTTTTATTACCATCCTGTCTAGAACCGCTTGAAAATGAAGGCAAAACAGCAAAGAATGTAGATGCCGCACTGTTCGCGTTTCTTTACATCCACTCTGTACGTAGAATACCAGTCACGGATGGCAGAAACTCGTCCGAAACACCTTCACTGCTGCATCCTTTCGTAGCCCGGTACGTTGCTTCGAGATAAGTCCCACGGTTTGAACTACTCGTATTGCATGGCGTCGTCATTTAATTCCTAAAGCTAATTATGCTCACCTTAATACATCTTTCTTTCCGTTGACTAGAAAAACTTTTCTTTCTGGCTTCTTCTTCTCCATCCCCCCTCCCTTTTGTCCTTATTTATATGAGTGTGCATATTAAGTGCCGAGGACAATGCATGCAAACTTTGCACCTTTCAAGCGAGATAACAACCTCCCAGTACCATGACCTTCTTAGAGCAGAACGAAAAAAAAGTCGTATTTACTGTCGGCGTTGTTTTCATCTGACTAAAGCGGCATACTCTCGAAGCTTCTGTCCTCCGACTGGTGACCTAAAGAGGCAGTCTAACTGGGTGCATTCGCCGCTGTCCTACATATGGAGGTTAAGCATTCTGCGCTCGCGTAGTACATACAATCGTCGCTGACCCCTTGGGGACTCGTTTTAATTTCGCTGAAAAACATCCTGTCCTCTCCTGCTTAGCGCCGCTTCCGAGCAACTCCTTTATACCATCCGCCGGTTGACGTTTTGGCTACGTGTACCTAAGAAAAGAACCCCACCGGCAACATGGCTGATTGGAGAGTTCTTTCTCTCTTTCTTTTCCTTTTTCTGGAATTATATATCTTTAATGCGCGTACACTTTCTTCCGTCCTGTCTCCTTGCGCTTCTTCCGTTTTCCCCCACGTCGTTCCATTATATCCTCCTCGCCAGGGTGCCTCTCTCTAATCGTCCACTTCCCTTTCAACCAAGATGCAATTATATTGTGGCAGGATTCCCACAGACTCTTACCACCTACCTTCCACGCGCAGCGAAGGTGGGAGGTAAAGAAGGTGGACGTTTCTTTTTTTTTTTTCTTGCTTTTGTGTGTGAGTGACCGTTCCTCCTTTGAATTTAATACGTTTTCGCTCTCGTCAGCTGTGCGCTCTTCTTCGCCGCGACGCTTCCTCGCCTGAGAAGGACTCACACGCTGCTGTACGCGTCGTTGCGCCGTTGTTAACGGTTCTTGCTGATGCTGTCATTGTTGACGACTGTTGGTCAAGTGGTTGCAAATGAAGGTGAAGGAAGAACTGGTCATGTATTGTGAAGACACTACAACAATCCTAATCTTCCAGTAGTTTGTGTTTATGTACTCAACTTAACCAGCTTCCTGTTCACAAGCAGGGAGCGTCAGTTCTAAATATGCACACCGGCCAGTGTGATGAACGGTCCCTTGAGCACTTATAACAATTGTATTGTACCAGGAACCCTTGTTACCGCCTAGTTATCGTTAGGGACTATAGTCATAGGAAAAGGTAAAAAGTGGGGCATTATCGTTCAGGCACTGACAATGCCAGTTGAATTAGCACTGCCAGCCAGGCGTTACTATCGTCAATTCGAAATTACCGCTACCGGTGCGGCAGATGGCGTTGCGAGAAAGTAGTCACGATACCAGTATGGTGCTGATGCTTCCAGTCTGACAATAATATGACACAGAGACATTGCACTGCTGTTTTAGTTGGTTGGGCACCAACGCTATGAGTTCGTCTATACCACGGCCAAGTGAACTTTACCACTGTCATGGCGGAAATGATGAATCTACGATTAGGCAATGACGACACCAGTGTGACAATGCCCGTGTCATCCCAGCAATAAAACTTTCATATTGACGTTAACGCTGTCAGTATGACAAGGTCATTGCCGGTTCTTTAGTTATAACGTCTGTTTGACGCTGACACTACCCATTTGCCGCTACCACCTTAATTTTGGCACTACAGTCTCACAGTTCGGGATCGCATTTATTAGGATGGTACCACTGCTGGTGCGACAGCAAAGCTGGCGTCTTATAACTACGACATGCCATTGTGGCAATGGCATTATCTGAGACTCGCACTATCACTGCCCTCGTTATAGTAAGATTCACAGTTTGCTACAGCGCTGCAACTTGTCTCCACGAAATCGATGGCAACTTCAAAGTTCTCGATAGTGACACCATCGATGATAGTGCCACCGATGGCAGCGCTGCTGTGGCTGTTTTTATTTTTTTTTAAATACGCTCTTCCCAGGCCCGTAGCCAGAAATTTTTTTCGGGGAGGGGGGGCACCCGTTGAAAACCTTGAAAACCACCTATTTTCATTATTTATTCGCGGTAAAACACCCCCCTCCATCCGAATTTCGGGGGGGGGGGAGGGCCCTAGCCCCCCCCCCCCCCCCCCCCTGGCTACGGGCCTGGCTCTTCCGTTTCATACGTGCGGAAAGAACATCGTACGAGACTCTTTCGTACGGGTACGTCGTCACGTACGGGCAAGGCAAACTACTTTTAAGAGAAGATTTCGTATCTCACGGGTTTCGGTGGCGGTGTCGTACGCGAAAAAACCAGGCGCCGGTAAGCGCACCGAAGTTCGGGCCTCGAAGGTGCGCCGGTGACGTGCCCTAGTGACTTGCCGGTGACGTGCCCGATGACGAGCCCGGTGACGTGCCGGTGACGTGCGCGCCGTTTACCAGTAACTGATGCCCTACCGATCGTGGGTGTGTCCGTGATCAGCCGTTCCTGATACGGCAGTCTGATACGTTATCGAGGTGACTTGTCATTTGACATCACCACATATCACTGTTGCCTGGACGTGAACGCGTGACTGTCGTTGTTGCTTGTAACAACCGAAGTGTTGCCCTGCTAAGCTCGTCGATGAAGGTGCCATTCCTGGCGTGGCGGATGGAAAAAGTCGGGAGGGAGAAAGTCGGGAAGGAGAAAGAAAGAAAGAAAGAAAGAAAGAAAGAAAGAAAGAAAGAAATAAATAAAGAAAGAAAGAAAGAAAGAAAGAAAGAAAGAAAGAAAGAAAGAAAGAAAGAAAGAAAGAAAGAAAGAAAGAAAGAAAGAAAGAAAGAAAGAAAGAAAGAAAAGTAGCAAGTCAGGCACTCTCCCGCCATGCTCCGCCTGGCTCCGTCTTATCGATAGGGGAAGGGCTCCTGACTTTTTCGATACGAGTGTGTCGTGATATTCCTGTGACGTCAGCCCTTTTGGTACGAGTACGTCATCACGTTCACCCGTCACGTCATCCTGCGCAGGTATCGATGTCTCGTGCCTCCCAACCGCTTGGGCCGCGGCGCGTCGGCCAAAGACGTGTGCAGGGCAGTGCTGGACCAGGTGCCTTCCGCGCTGTCGGATGCCTTCCAGCTGGGCACCACGAAGGTAAGGACGTCCTCTGAAAACACATTCGACGATTGGCTCGTGTATTTCTACGCCGGTGGGCATGTCATCTCGGATATGGGCGTCAATGTGACGTTACTGAATATCAGTAATGTACAGCTTACTGCGGTCGAAAGAACAAGCAGCTCGGGGACATAGCAAAAACTCATTCACAAAATAAATTCAATAAAAAAAATGCAAGCAATAAAACCATGGCGAAGCTATGAAACACAGTATAGCAAATAAATATATGGTTAACTTACAGTAAGATAATGTAAAAGCAAACGAGGGAAATATATGCGATGGGACATTGCCAAAATAGCTTGTTTTGTATGGTTATGAAGGGAAAGATGCGTAGTTATCGAAGTCAAGGTGATCGTTATCACAAAATTCTTCAAGAGGTAACGTGGTGCATTCGTTCATGGTCCGAGGAAATAAAGAGTTAATGAAAAGATTAGTAGGTGCGAAATAACGTTTAAGAGTGTAAGCATGTGTATGTCTAGTTTGCGTTTATGGTAAGCATGTGTCTGTCTATTGAGAGGAAGATGAACTTTTTAAATTTTAGTAACGAGTGTTAGTCCTAGTAGTTGCTGTTATTGTCGAGCAGAGTCCTTAATCGTGATGATGAGTGTACTTGTGAAGACCTGGTGTTGTGTTCGATGTAGTGACACGAGGTGTAGCAGCCTGTGTGTAGCGTAACAGAAAAGTACGAAAAAAAAATAATTGGCAGCACAAGTGCTCCGCTTTTTCTGTTGAATGTATGCAACACAGTGCCGCAATTTACTATAGATCTATGCTAACTCGCCTGCGTGACAACTTCCTTGAAATTTCTTTTGCTCACTGTTCGCATCATTTCGGTGCGGGCATGGTCTTCGAAATTTTCAGTGTGAGACGTATTAGTCTTGCAGCACTAATTGTACTTCGCTGTTGTTTAACGCTTTTCTATAGCAGTCTAACTATAACCATATCAGGCCCGTAGCCAGGAATTTTTTTTTTAGGGGGGGGGGGGGGGCACTTGTTGAAAGCCGTGAAAAACACCCAGTTTTATTATTTTTCCTCGGTAAACCACCCCCCTTCCATTCGAATTTCGGGGGGCGAAGGCTAGCCCCCCCCCCCCCTTTCTGGCTACGGGCCTGAACCGTATCCATACATATACGCGAGCCATTTGTTCAAGCAAGTATTTTTTGAGCATCGTGACCATTTAGTGACCGTTAAGGCGGGAGCCGAGAGATTGAAACACATTGTATTGTAGAGGTTCCATGAACAGGAATAAGTTCCTGAGAGCTGATGGCCGACGTTTCGATAGGTTGACCTAAATCCTTGTCATTCGTCCTTAGCTGATGAATGACGACGCGCTTTTGGCAATGATGGGTACATACCTATCTTTGACGTCGCTGACGTCTGGGTACTGTTGAAATGTTGACCGAGTGGCAACGCTGACGCGTTCGCACGCGTTGTTCCTTTGAAAACCGCCGCAAATGCCGCACATGCGTTTGTGATGCCACGCTCGTTCTTGTAGCCGTATTTATCAACGCTGCTATCGCGCGTTCCGCACCGTCTTCGCATCATGACCGCCGTAATGCGACCTCGGAGCAATTTGCCCGAGTAGCTCGGGCCTTCCTGCAGAGGCGTAGCCAGAAATTTTTTTCGGGGGGGGGCACCTCCTTGATTTCGGGGAGGGCACCCCCTTGAAATGGCAATTTTTCGCTATGTATGCCATGGCGAAAAAAAATTTCGGGGGGGGGCACGTGCCCGGTGTGCCACCCCCTGGCTACGCCACTGCCTTCCTGCGTAGCACTGCGCGACGACTGTAGAAGGATGCGCGTTGATTTGTGCTTGACGCATGCGCAGGTGTTCGTGCGCGAGGCCCTGGAGCAGTACCTGGAGCAGGAGCGCGTCGCGCTTCTGCGCGCCTCCATCGTCGTCATCCAGCGGCACGTGCGCGGATACCTGGCCCGAAGGCAATACACGGCCATGCGCGCCGCCGCACTACGGATACAAGCCGCGTATCGTGGATACGCCGCAAGGTATGTGGAACCCATCCGGCGTATATGTTTAAAGGGGCCATGACATGGTCACCCAACAATTTGCGGTTTTTGGCGAAAAACGAAGGTAGAGGGTCAAATATGCTTGTACACGTGTGAAAACTGGACTGTAAAAGATTATTTAAGTCCAAAATAAGCCGGGGAAGTCGTTGGCTGTAAACTCCGCCCACCGCCGGCGACCGCCATTTTGCCATGGCGTGCGTGACGTCACTAACTGCGAGGAGCAGTGACGTCGTCTGCTACTTTCCACACGCGGTCAGTGTGTTCACTGCGAGTGTTGCTCTGTTGCTGTTTCAACCGCTGCAAGTCATTTAGTTCCAGAGGCAAGTTGAGAAAAGCAGAAATAGCTCGTTTGCACGCGCAGCTGAACATGGAACACGGAATGCAGACCGTGCAGACGCTCGCACAGCAAGCTACTCGTTACGTCACGGCTAGCGAGCGTGCCAGTGTTGCCCGACTCTCAGGCCGCTCGCTCGTTTATAAAAATATTCAATTATAAATTAACGGCACGACCAAATGCGCTAAAATTTCGCCAGCTTGTCTGTGGACGTACGAGGATCAACCTACATAACACAGATTATGGTCGAAAATTGGGTGTCATGGCCCCTTTAAAGGTGAACATTTGGCAGAAGTCTGCCTGGTTGGGATAGAAACTGGATAAATTGGAAAACTCCAACCAAAAATTTATTTTAGGAAAAAAAACCCGACGTTTCGAAGACGGACCGGCTTCTTCTTCAAGGGTGAGAAGGCCCGAGATGTGCGGCGCTTATATACGGTTGCTTGCCGTGCGTGAGAGGCTTGCCGTGACTCGTCGCTCGTCGCGTCAGGCCCGAGGACTACAATGTCCTCGGGCCTTCTCACTTTTGAAGAAGAAGCCGGTCCGGCTTCAAAACGTCGGGTTTTTCCTAAAATAAATTTTTGGTTGGAGTTTTCTAATTTACCCAACGTATATGTAGTACGTGGAGTCGTGTGAAATAGTGTAGCAGTGAATGCCAGACAAATGCGTTAGTGTCACCTTTAATTACATCTAATTGCCTTCTGTTACCTTGACAGTAGACATGTACTGTCAGTCGTTACGATAGCTAACGGTGCTGATATTATGCGAATAAGAGCGGTATAGCCAGCCATAAACAGTTATACAATCGACTTCACTTAATATGGGATAGTTTTTCAGCTTTGCGCGATCACCTGACATCTCGGCCACGCCCAGTTTTTATTTTAAAAAAGAAACATTCGAGAACGACATATCCTTGCAGAGGTCGCTCTATGTTTGGGCTTGTGTATCTGCACATTTGTATTGTTTTTACAATCGTCTTTGTCATTGCCTGAAATTTATGAATTCTTATATGCATCCAATATATTAAGTATTGAAATTGCGCCGCATGCCCCCCCCCCCCCCCTGAACCTACGCTTCTCGGGGGGCCTGTGAGATATTCCTGAATAAACTAGTAAATAATTTAATATACGTGATATCGAACAGAGAAGGAAAGATTGTGGAGAAAGAGGAGAGACAGTGAGATTAACAAGTTCAGCGTAACCGGTCTGCTACCCTGCACTGGGCGAGGGATAGAGGAGTTTGATAGAAACACGTGTAAAGAGACTGAATGCTTCCATATCACCAGTGAACGCTCACAAGGACTACAAAGAAAGACACAGAACAACTGCGTAGTCCTTGTGCGTATTCGCTAGCAATATGGTAGCATTCAGTCTATACCAACTAGCCCGACTAAACACATTAACGTGTAAAGCGACAAAGTTACAAGAAAGCGACAGAGGGTGTCAATAAGTGTCTGGAAGTGTTCATGAGTTACAGCCACTTTGGCCCAAGCATTGATCTTGGTTATAACCGCATTATCATCCTGACAGCTGGGTCAGTGGTTAGGATTAGAATGTTGTAGGTTGCCGGCGGATCTAGCCTTGCGAAATTTGCAGCTGATTGCCCCGCCCGGTTTCCTCTTTTCTGATCATACGGAACCAATGTCCTTCTTAAAGCGAAGCGCGGGCATGCTCGATAGAAAGTCGCGCGCAGCGCGACGCAGCCCTGCTTAACCGGTTGCCTGTGAGTTCTTCCGCATACAGTGTTTTACCGGGCCCCTATATCCCCACACCACACCGCAACATAAATGTCACTCATCACCAGTCACATGCGAGGCCTGCAACAGTCAAAAACTTCAAGAGCAGTCGCGACACCTCCTTCCTGAATGTCCAGTGACCACGCGAAAACACAATATCATTTACACTGTCGTGTGGCGAGCCTAAGCGTGGTAGTTCTTCAAATAAACATTGACGGTCTTTCTAAAGTTCAGTGGTTCGTCTGGCAACGGCCGCGCAGTTATCGAAAGAACAGTCGATATTCTTGTTTCAATGTGGGGCCAACATTCGTTCTCTGCAGGAGCCGCTACCGTACCATTCGCCGAGGCGTCGTCCGGGCTCAGGCGAACTACAGGATGCTTCGGCAGAAGAGGGAATACGACAAGGTGAGTGCGTTTTGTAAACAAATCAGCGCGAGCAAGACGGGGCACGAGAAGAGAAGGACACAGTATACGAGCGCTGTCTAACAACTGAAGTTTATTGAAACGAAAATAGAACGCAACGAAAACCACCAAATGCGTGCGCAGGAAATTTAGATGACGTCGTAGAAGTGGTTGAGCTTGGGTACCTCGCAATGTAGTAAACAAACAGGCGGTTAAGATATGCATTCATTCCCCTTCTTTATGATAAAGAACGTTTAAGCGAGTTCACGGTGCCTTTTGTGTTTGTGTTTCAGCATAATGACAGTGTTACTGAAAAAAAAGGTTTACACCCACATGATCTGCAATGGGCCGAAAGGTGTGACGTCGGCGTTTCCTTTAAGGTATTACTGAGCTAACGAAGTCTTTCGTTGATGCATATACCGGACAACGCTCGTTTTGTGTCCATCTCTTCTTGTGCTCCGTCTTGTTCGCTCTGTTTTTACAACATGCATCATATCCAACTCGCCCACCTCTCTATCTTACTGCGGCAAGGTGGGCCAACTCTCTCGCGTGGCGCAGCCAAAATTTTCAGGGGAGCTAATTTTCTCATGTTTCTCACATTCAAGTCGTAATACTTCACCTCACCGGTACTTACCTACGGAGCAGAAAACCTGGAGACTTACAAAGAAGGTTCAACTTAAAATGAGGACGACGCAGCGAACGATGGAAAGGAAAATGATAGGTGTAACCTTAAGAGACAGGAAGAGAGCAGAGTGGGTCAGGGAACAAACGGGGGTTAAGGATATCATAGTTGAAATCAAGAAGAAGAAATGGACATGGGCCGGGCACGTAGCACGTCGGCAGGATAACCGCTGGTCTGTAAGGGTATCTGACTGGATTCCAAGAGAAGGCAAACGCGTGAGGGGGGAGACAGAAAAATAGGTGGACAGATGAGATTAAGAAGTTTGCAGGTATAGCGTGGCAGCAGAAAGCACAGGACCGGATTTATTGGCGGAACATGGAAGAGGTCATTGCCCTGCAGTGGGCGTAGTCAGGCTGATGATGATGATGATGATGACTTCATCTCAACTTGTCGAGCTCTTATACTTGAAGTTTTTCCCGCCATATACGTTAACACGGGTGCTCGCCTATTATGACACACAAGTTATTCCTATACTTTTGTTCAAAGAGTAACGGCAAGCCGCCTTCAAAGGGACGCTAAAGAGAGAGATGATTTTGCTCCTATTAGCAGATTACTGTTTCACAGTTCCAAAATCGCCGTACCTGCACCAAGAAGACGCTTGGTAAGTGAGAAAATGCAGGTGGCATCGCCACCTTGAAGTTCACACACCAGTCTCCGTGACGTAACAGAATTTGGCGGCGTCCGCTAACTCGTACGTCGTTCTTAATAGGTAAAATTGAAGGGCATTGCCCTTTGAGCGGGCCTTATCAGACCAAGCTTCCTGAAATTTCGTTGAGAGCCAATGCCGCCAAAGTACGAAAAATACACTTTGAAATCATCCGTGACGTCACACCCGGACATTTCGGAGTGAAAGGGGGAAGTGAGACTTTGACCTTAATTTTCTCCTCTATTAATAAACCCATTATGGTGAAACCAATGACAACACAGTTCTCAAGCAGAATTTATCAATGTAAACCAATTCATCTCTTCACTTTAGGGTCCCTCCAACTACTTGAGAATGCCTACCGTATGAACTGTAGAGTAACAAAACAAAACTAACGAAAAACTAGCAGTTGTTCCGTGTACGAATACAACCGATGAGCGAAGCTCCTTAGAAATTGGACGCAAGCGACTATGCGCCTGATCTCGCTACTGGCTTTCATGAAGGCGGTAGGCTGGGGAGCGGGTGGGGAGAGCGTTTGCTGCGTTCGGTGGCGGGAACGACTGAGCGAGTGAGTGTGCGGCGCGCGCAGCGTAGGGAGAGGGAGACAGGTGGGAGAGGGGTGCGAGCGGTGATGCGGAAGGGAGCTCCGACGGCGGCGACGGAATGCCGCGCGCGGCGTTTCATTCACTATCCATGTTCTGTGAGCAGCCCTAACTAATCTGAAGTGGGAATTTTACTGTCGTTTATTAACTCGAAGTGTTCTTTTGCGCCGCGCGCCTTGTTCGCGCCGCACGCGCGGAGAGCGTCTGCTGCGCTCGGTGGCGGGAACGCGCGTTCGCCGGTTTGAGGGGAGAGGGCAGACGCGAAGAAATGGGGGGAGACAGGTGGGAGAGGGGTGCGAGCGCTGATGCGGCGGGGAGCTTCGACGGCGGTGACGGCGCCGGCGGGGTGCGGGCCTAAGGAACTTCGCTCCTAAATATCCGGGCGATCCAGAGCATTGTGGGAATCAATTTCATGCGATGCTGACTACGCAGTTAGTGAGTAGCGGCCTATGCTGAACTTCTTTGCGTTGATTTAAGCGTTACGAGGCGGATGAACGCCTTAGTGTGAATTGAGTAGTTGTGCTCATATTGCGGGCCTACCACGCACGGCGAGTACACTGACGTGTAGAGGGCAGCTCCTGGTCTGACGTAACGTCAGCATTGGCATTAGAGTAAGAGGATAGTTTTATCGCCACGAAGTTCACATTACGATTCTATGGTGTGCATGTCGCAAGTTGGTGTCGCAGGCGTATTCGCGCAGAGCTGAACTGCATTAGAAGCAGCTGGTAGCAGCGCGAACTCGACGCAAGGACAAAGAAGCCATGAAGAAGACACTCACGCAGCGCTTCTTCTTAGGGCCTTACTTTGTCTTTGTGTCGAGCTCGCGTTTGCTCCTAGTTCCTTCTAATGAAGTCAAGCGCTGCGCGAATATGTTTTGAGCATATTAGCCCGCGCATTAGAAGCGTGGTCTTTTTCCGGAAAGGCTTCAGATGAATTATTATTTCTCTTTAGTGTATAATATCAATGATCCACGTTGTAGCTCACTGAACAGAGAGCTCCGCGAAGCTATCACCAGGGTCCTTCAAGAACCCTGCTATCACTAAGAACGGCGAGAATTTGGATGAGGAAGAAATGGAGCAGCGCCATTGGAATCGATCGGACGTAACCTCCAACAGTGTCATCTTTCATTTCAGGATCAAGTGTGGCGCTAACTATTCGGAAAGCTCTTAGCTGAATGTATACACTTAAACTGAAAGTGTTTCGCACTCTAACAAACATAGCGCCCATTTTTCGCAAGGAGCAGCAAACCTTATGTCAATTGTACGACTTTTTTTAGCAAGCACCGCTACAGACATGCCGCTATCACTTTACGCGCTAACGCCTTTCAACAATGGCGTGGGGCCGCTGTTGATGCGGGCAGTTGGGCTTTAGAAACGGCAGGGGTGTTTGGCTGCAGAAGAGAGAAGGTTGCGCTGCGGACTTGCTTGCTATGCGTTGTCTCTGAGAGCATAAGCTAGCCGACGGCCTTCGAAGACATTCCCAGGATTTTGGGGCACGTACATGTCCCGCCATCTCTCGGCGGCAGCCGAGGGCATCCCGCCGTAACTGAATGGGAAGCACACACAAAAAAATGTCAATGTCACTAACGAAATATGATATTGAAAACGACTCTCTGTTTCAGATACTAGGTAACCACTAGAACCTTTTTGGCACAATTCTAATAATGTGCCACAAAGCGCCTACCTTCTGAGACCATTCGAAGATTTTACGACACAACCTATGAAAGCTGCCTCAATTAGACGCACCTTGGTCTCCTTCAACTTCGATTCAAACGCTCAGAGAATAAGTTTCAGAAACGAATCCCGGTTTTAGATTGGCTCTTTCAACTGATATGCTGCTTTATTGTGTAGCTAAAGCCATGTAACTTTCTCGTTCGTTTTTGTCGGCCTTATTCTTGTTGTTTCCATAGTCCACATCCGCTTCTACATTGTATCAGGGTGCGTCGGAACCACACCTTGGTTGGAACAGTTCGCGTTGCTGGCAAAGTTTTAGATGTGAAGCATCTTATGGCGAAGCTTAATCCGGTGGTGGTGGTGGTGGTGTGCCGGCGTGACCACCCTTACTGCGCATGCGCAAACCCTTTCAAAAAAATAAAAATAAAAAACCTCCTCTCCCCCTCTCTCTCCTCTAGGCATCCCTCCCCGCGGCAACCACACCCTCACTGCCCATGCGCCTCCCCTCCTCTCTCCCCTCTTGCGCTCCCCCCCTCTCTCCTCTAGGCATCCCTGCCCGCGGCGTCCACACTCCCACTGCGCATGCGCGTCCCCCCTCTCTCTCCTCTCCTACGCTCCCCCCTCTAGGCATCCCTGCCCGCGGCGCCCACACTCCCACTGCGCATGCGCGTCCCCCCCCTCTCTCTCCTCTCCAACGCTCCCCCCTCTCTCGCGCCTCGTGACGCCGACGCAGGCAGCGTCTGCTAGCGAGTTTCTTGGTTGAAAAAACCGACTGCTCGCGCTGCACAACCGTTCACTGGCCACCCCGTATATATGGCAATGGATCTTGACCTCCAAGGTGGTGCCGGTGGGAGACTTCTCCTGTGCGTTGTTGAACAATAAAAATTCGCAGCGTGCGCGTTGACTAAAAGCGGACTGCGGGTCTCTGTGTCCAGTCGGAGTTTTCTGTCTCTCATTGCCCATTAGCAGCGATTGGCATGTTCCGGTAGGAAACACCGCTCCATCACTGCGTGCTTTGCGCCTCCCCAGTTTTCTCTCCTGCGCAACGCTGCGATGAGCGCCAGCGTCAACGCCGCCGCCAGTGTAAGCGTTAGCGCCCGCTGCTTCACATCTACACATGGTTCCCTTTAGCGGGAGATGGTGTAATTTTTAATACAATGCTTGGGAGCATAGGCATGCGCACGGGGGAGGGGCGGGGTTTGCCCCCCCCCCCAGTCACCTAAGAGGAGGGGGGGGGGGCAACAACAACAAAGTGTTTCTTAAAAAGGAAAGTGAAGAGATAAGTGCCGGCCCGTAACTGTCTCTTTCAACGAAGGTCACCTCAACAGGCCGGCGCAGGGAAGGGGGATGGGGAATGAAATATAGCGAAGAGGTAAAAGGATAGGAGAGAAAGGGGAAAAAGGGATAAAGTCTGTCCGATAGATTGACTTAATAGGGAAAGGGTGCAGCGACGAACCTCCCCCCCCCTGAAGGGGAACCCCTGCGCGCGCTTATGCTCGGGAGCGTGTGCGGGAGAGCCAGACGAAGAGGGCGCTCCAATTCCGCAAAGAGACCGCCTCGCCACTGGTGCGGGCAGCGCGCGCGTAATTTTAGCTTCTGTAGTCATCTGGTCAGGGGCGTAAATCATGGGGGGGGGTCAGGGGGGTCCTGACCCCCCCTGTGTTCAGGCTGGGGGGGGACACCCCATACAAGTGTCCCCCCCTCGAGATTTATCTTCCAAATGTCATATTTGAATTTCTTGACACTCAAGGACAATGCACTCTCCGTAAAACAATCTCTGAAATCTGAAGCACTTTCACTGAACAGTAACTAAGTACTTCTAGCCGGTACACACGATGTGGAATACCTTTATGCGCTAGCACAGAAAGTGGTACAATTTTTATTGCCAAATTTCACCCAAATGACGCAGCTGCGAAAATGCTAGCGCCTGCCTACGAGTTGCTATTAGAAACTTCGCCATGCGATGTCGCTTACTATTGGATACTCAGTGCTATTTTTTCTGACCACGGGCCGATGCTGATGCTTGTTTTATAATAATAATAATAATAATAATAATAATAATAATAATAATATTATTATTATTATTATTATTATTATTATTATTATTATTATTATTATTATTATTATTATTATTATTATTATTATATGTGAATGCATAATTTTAATTTTGTGTGATTAAAAATAAACTATATATATAAAAACAAAATGGCCGCCATTGCAAGACGTGTGTCCCCCCCCCTTGGGGTCTTTATGGATTTACGCCACTGCATCTGGTGGCATCTTCCTCAACTACGTTAATGACCCCAATTCCTGGCCATGCGCGGTTCTGGGCCCGAATTGTTACGGCCTTAATGCGTGCCTAGTTCGTGGTTCGCTGAAATGGCACCAAGGTTTCTCTTTGGTCAGACTCACCATTTCTAATGATCCACCGACGAGCCCACTTTGCGACTCTTTTTCTTGACTATAGAGCTTGAGGAGTCGTAAATGTACGTACGTGATACATCGTTGACGTAAAAGCGGATTGCAAGCATTGCAGGCACAGATGTCCTGGGGTGATACTTGTATACGGTCATTTAAGTGCGGAGCACTTTAGGGGCCGGGCTGTCGTATGCTGTCGTCGCTTGGCGTAACGCAGGCAAAATCGCGTATAAAAAAAAACAATAAAAGAGGAAGCAAGCGACAAATACAAAGATAAAGAAAGGGGAAAATAGGAAGAAAATAGAAATAAACAGAAAAAAAGACAGAAAAACATGGAAAATAGGAAAAGAAAGAGGAGGAAACAAAAAATGATATTTGAAGAGGAACAAAGAAGGCTGCCCAGCTTCGCACTTCCTTCGGGCTTGCCACCACTAGCGCAAAGCTGCCGTAATTTTTTTTTTTTTTTTTTTTTTTTTTTTTTTTTTTGAAGAAGTTTGAGGCACTGACGTGGCTCCGTGTATAGGATAACTGACTGCCACGCAGAATGCCTGAAAAAAGGATGACAGAAGACACGAGGACAGAGCGCCATATCCTTGTATCTTCTTAAAAGGACTTTTTGAGGGCCTAGTTGGTGCATTCTGATGAAAAATTTCTGAGCGCAAGGAAAGACGCAACACACAAGCAAGACACAAGGAAGGAAACTGTTCAAAGTAGTGTTCGTCTCTTGCATATCTTCCTTGTGTGTTAATTAGAACTAACAGAGAATGAGTTCTAATTAATGTTCTAAGTAATGTTGTGTCTAGCAAAAAAAAAAAACGAAACCTTCAAATTTCCCCTGTTTCGTTCATTCTTTGTGCGATTGCGTCTTTTCTTTTGCTCAGAAATATTTTAGCTCGTAAATTCCGTCGCCCAGCGTCGTTTCTTTACGCTATAACCTCAAAATCAACAATAACGCCCTAAAGGGACACTAAAATCAAACAATAAATCATTCCAGACTCATAAATTACACCCAGACAACTCTAGTGTCGTTAATTTCACCTCCAGATTAAAATAAATAGATGGGGAAATAAACGCCAGAAGTATAACCTTTTTAATTTCCCACCGAAATCATCAGTGGTGACGTCACAGATTCCAGAGTGTCTTTTTTTGTGTTTCGGCCACGTTGGCTTTAAGAATGTTTCCTGAAACAAGGCGTGTTAAGTCTCTGGTTCCCTCAGAAGACAGTGTACTCTCTTTTTGCCGATTATAGGGACTACCTAGGCCTTAACAAAGCCTACAAAATCTATGACTTCACGGTGATCGGTACGAGAAATTGACGGGGGCGTCGCCACCCGCATTTTCTTTTGGCGCGTTCTCTCGCTTACCTAGCGTATTCTCACAGCAAGCGTGGCGTTTTTGGTATCGCGAACGATTAATTTACCAATACCAGAAAAAAAATCGTTTTTTTCTCTTTAGTGTCTCTTCAAAGCTGCTATAAGCGAGGTAATACTTATCATTTTAAACTTCGGTTCATGCGGTCGCGCAAACCAAGTAAATGCGCGTTTTTTTTTCTTGTTTTGTTTTCTTTTCTTCTTTTAGCACGAAAGTGTTTTATGCCGGGGTCCACCAAGACTTTAGTGACGTATTTCCGTCACGGATATGACGTTGTAAAATTAACGCTACCAAATGCGAAAGAAAAAAAACATTCAGAAAAAAGTTCCCCCGTCGAGCGTCGAACCTCTGTTTTTTTTTTTTGCTCTGGATGACCGCAATATCCGCAACGTTTTCAAACGTTTAAAAAACAGTGCGGTTGTGAATCGCCTTTCAACATTTTCGTTCTTTTTGATTTTGGAGCCTCGCGCTATCCAAATATTTCTTCGTTCCGCGTGGGCTCTCGCGTTTTCGCTTTCGTTTTAAGAGAAATAAAGGAAATTGAAACGAAGCGTGACCAACCAAAGCCCGTATTTAAAACTGCTCAGCGCACAAGTATACGCAGCAACACAGGATAGACGAGGACAGCTGCAGACTTTCAACTGAAGTTTATCGCAACACATAAATATATAGCCTTCACAAATAATGAGAACAACATACTTATGCTAGAAACCAAAAACAAACCAAGAAGTGGCGAATAGTAACTGCGAAAAAAACAACTAACTGCCTCGTATGTCCTGTGTCGCTCTGTCTATTTTTTGCGCTCCGCAGTTTTAAGTATGGAATACCGACAAGCCCGATCCATCATGTTAGGTCTGTGTTTTCTCCGCTATAACCGATAATTCGCTATATCAGTGTTCGTTATGAAGAGGTTCAAGCCCTAAAGGAGTACTGACACGATTTTGGAAGATTGCAAAACAGACATATTTCGTTTCCTTGGTATGCAGTGTCAACGCTCTCCACACAGCGGAGCCAGGCAACACGTGTACAATATTTTATTTTGATTGGAAAGTTTTCGTTGCTGAGCATCTGCACGCCAGCCCCACTGCAATGGACATTATCCCAACGAGTCAAGTCAGTTCCTGAATTTGCGAGCTCTGCGTCCTGCGTGCAGCCTAAATCGCAGAAATCGCTCTCAGGGTCACTGGACGGCAATTCAATCATCGTTGTTTACGTGCACCACGAGCTGATGACAGATTTGCCGTTAGTACGTCGCCAGTTGCTGTCTTCCCGTGACGTCACACTGCTCTGAAACGTCACTGAGAAGCCGCCTTCTCGATACCGAAACCGAAATTGCTGTTTTATGGTAGCGGTATTAAAAATATGTCCATTGCATTCCCAAGCACTACTACACCCTTTATACGTTTCTGGACACCAGTAGTTTTATTTAAAAGAACAATCCGAAAATTTTTAAATTTCTTGTCAGTACTCCTTTAAGACAACCTGCAAACAGTGTTCGTTATTACGAGGTTAACCTGTAAAGCCGTAAGACAGCCTTCAAAAAGAAATTAATATACCAGTTGCTGTGTGCGCCGTCTCTTGCAGATCAAGGCCATCCTGGCCCGCAAGCGGGAGGCCGACCGCCTCGCCCTGGAGCGAGCCAAGGAACGCATGGCGCGGGACGAGCGGGCGTCTCGGGCCGTGGCCGGCGTCAACCACCTCGAGATTCCGGCCGAGCTTGCCTTCATCCTGAGCAAGCTGGACGACTGGCCCAGATATCCGGGCGCCGTGGCCAGGGCGCCGTCGTCCTCCACTTCCGGTTCTTCCGTGGGCGGCGTGACGCCTCCGCTGACCCTGGTGCCCCGCCAGCTGCCCGCCGACGTGGACCAGCACGCGTTCAGCAAGTTCACCAGCATCTACTTCAAGTCGCACGTGTGGGGCATGAAGCGGGAGCCGATACGGACGCCGTTCCTGGCCAAGAGTTCGGACGCGCAGCACCAGGAGTCGCTGGCACTGTTCAAGTTGGTCAGTGCATGACGCTGTGCTATCAGCCAATCCCTTCCTCATCTGTTGGTGGCTTTAGCGGTGGTTGATTGGTGCACCAGTTGCGTAGTAAAAGGATTACTACAGTCGGATACAACTTTAAAAAGTGCTGGCATTTCCTCCTTAAAGCCGAATGCACAAAAATCCTGTGCATTCGGCTTTGAACCGAATCCACGGCATATGGTCGTCGCAGAAATATTTTTCTGCGAGGACTATATGCATCGTCTTTAGCGCACTGCCAAGCTCTGTACACGTTCGTGGAGGTTCACAGAGTCAGTTGTCGCACTGACGATGGCGACGCTAACGATGCAGAT